>JAOEHQ010006272.1:0-17570 GCA_025447715.1 Asclepias incarnata
ATTATAACTTATAATTTATAATTTATAATTATGAAAATTAATAATAAATTTTTTTTAATTCATCGGAACATTATCTTTTATACTTTGTGCGGGTACTATTCTATCATTTTATTACACAAAAGAACGTCGTCACGACACATCGCACGCTGTATATTTTCACCGCTGCATCGCGCGGGCATCCGTCTAGTGTGTAATAATTGTTTTAATATATGCATTCACGAGAATAGTAGATAATAATAATAATATAATTAATTTTGGTAGTTAAAGATTTAAAGTATAATTTTGAATGTTCTTATGATAAAAATAATTTCGTCTAAATGAGGCAAAACAGTTAACCAAAAAGTATACTTATTCATATATTGGAGTGAGAAAAAATTGCAAATTTCTTTTTGTTTTTTAAGAAAACATAACTAGAAAGTTATACAAATTATAAAGTATGAATTTATTGTTTTTATAATATTTTTTATAAAAAGTACTTGATCTTTTAACGTTAACACTTTAAAAATTATAATTAAATTTGATTTTAAAGTACAAAAATGTCACTGTTCTATTTCTTTCCACTTCCTTCTAAGAAAGTGTTTCTAACTATATTATGATTTTCAAAATAATAGGATAGGGGCGGGGGACATGCAATATAAAGTATAAGGTCATGTGTTCAAATCCTACCTCAGATCTCTTTAAATATAGTATTATATGATTTATATTCATTTGTTGGTCTTGGAACCGTTAGTCGAAAAATTAATAATGGATCGGTTATCCATTTACTCACAAATTATGTTATCCGCTTATATATCCGCATCAATGAATTCGTTTAATTGTTTTGTATATACTCTAGGGTTGTGCTCATTAGCAAACCTATGACCGAATAACTATATATAGGTTCATAAAATATTTAAACACGTTACATGTTTCTTTTGGATCAATGCATTTTAGAAAAAATAATTTAAAAAAAAAAAATTATACAACGCCAAAAAGTTACAGACATCTCCAATTAAACACCCTCTTACTTCGTCTCTATAGTAGATAAACTGAACTAATATCAAACTAACGAATTTTAAAGAAAATGATAAAGAATAAAAATATATTATTATTATTATTATTATAATAGTAAAACATATGTCGATTGTTTCCACTTTTGTAAAAGCAATCGTTGCACATGCAACCTACATGAACAAGTGCTGATTTTCCGTAAACCCTTTTTCACTTGTTGGGATTTAAACTTTTTTTTGATAGGTACACAAAAGTTTGTTTTATATATATACTAATTTTAATACCATACGATGTACGGATTGATTATGTATATATATATTTTTCGTTTATGATTTTTAAAACTTTTATATTTATTTATTCTTCTTTTTATATTTATTTATAAAAATAAATCAGGAAATAAGTTAGCACATTATTATTAGCTATAGTATAGTTAAATTAAAATACATAATATAGAAAGTAAATGTCTAGATATATAAATTGAAATTATTGATTTACAATATGATAATTTAACTATAAATATGTTTCAAGTGTATATAAATAACAATATGAAAATTATTAAATAACATTATTTTGATAAATAAATTAAAAATTTTTAATTTCAAATTATTAATTTATATATTGATAGATATGTTAACAGTATATTAATAAATGTTTGATTACATTAGATATATTTGTCTACTAATTAAATAATAGTTTGAATTATACATGGTATCTAAAAAGTAGGATTTATTAATATAGACTCGAAGGGACATTTGTCGTTTAAATATTGTGCCACGTGTCGATCAAATAATGCTTCAATAATGTTTTACAGTAGTATTTTGGTAGATATCTACCAATATAATAAAACAGGATTGAAGCACCCTTGGATCGACAAGTGATTTTTTATTTAAACGACACGTGTTATTTTAATTTTATATTCAATAATCTTATTTTTTGGATAACATAAATAACTAAAATTTTTAATTTTTTAATATATAGATTTAGATACCTAATATAATTAAAACTCCTATATTAAAAACTCTATTATATTCATTGTTACCAAATTTATCTATTTTTATCACCAATCATATTTTTGGGAGAAAATGTCATAAATGGTACTTGTGGTTGGCAATATTAGCATTTTAAGCCATGTGCTTTTTTTTCGTTGCTAACTATCCCTGTGATTTTCATTTTCATTGCCAGCAGTCCTTGGCACTAACAGTCGTTAGTTTTAAGCCGTTAAACCCCTCACGTGCATACCACGTGAGGGTATACCGTCCTTTTACAATAAAGTCTTCTTCATCATCACCTGTATCTACATCTGTATCTGATGTCTGTATTTAACACAACCATTCTTTTTTTTTTTCCTATCATTATAAAAAAATATATCATCTGACATCTAATCACCAAAAAATAACAGGGAGGTAAAATGTAAATTCCAAAATCATCAAAAAGAAAAAAGAAAAAAAAAAGTGAATGGGGAAGTTGGGTTTTGATCCCACAACCTCTCACATGTAAAGTGGAACACAAACCATCTCCTCTAAAAGGTTTTTTGATCCACTATTTGCTTATTCTTTTTCGGTTATCCTTCACATTGAATTGCAATAATATAGTATATATAATGACAATGTATAAAAGCTTTTATATTTTAAAAAATTTGTATAAAAAAAACTTTTAATATACATATCACTATTCTTTCAAAACTTGATCGGATAAATGAAGAAGAACAAACAAATATAAAATCATTAGTTGTCTAAACTACAATAAACCAAATTATTAAATTTAAACTCAACAACGTTGATCTACATATTATAAGAATATAAGGATTTCTAAAAAGATTTCTATAAAACAATAGAAACTCTTTAGTTTATTCTATTAAGAATTTCTTCTTTCAAACAAAAATAATGCATATTCACTTAAACTCAATTATAAACAAACAAATAAACTATGTCTTCAAAATATATACAACGTCCTTTAACATTAAAAAAAATATATTCAAAACAAATGTCAATGTGGGGTTAACCCATTTAATAAATAACTAAACTCATGCCCGCACGATGCAACGACGATGGGGGTAGCGGCGACGGTGTGGTGGTGGCAACGACGGGTGGCGGCGCCGGCGCCGGCGAGTAGTGTAGATTATTGATGTAAAGGTAATTGATGTAAAGGTAATTGATGTAAAATGGGGTAGTTTAGTTATTTTAGGAGTTGAGGGATAAATGTTGTAAATTATTTTATTAATGGTATTTTTGGTAGACCATATATGTTAGGTAGTAGGTGTGTTAAATGTAGAGGGATAATTTAAGTAGATCAACCCTGTAATTTGAAGGGGACGACAATAGACAGCGTGCGAGATGTCATGACGACGTTAATTTCAAACCAAACACTTGTGTAAAAAAATGATAGCATAGTACCCACACAAAATATAGAATATAATGTTCCGATGAATTTTAAAAAATTTATTATTATTTTTCATAATTAAAAATTATAAAATATAAGTTATAATAAATTAAATTGATAATTAAAGATAATTGTATAAGAAGAAAAGTGTGACTACACAAATAAAAATATATAATTAATAAATTAATAAGGGTATTATAGGTATATCAAATATATATGTTTAAAATAATAAATGAGGTTAATTAAAAAAATCAACTCTATAATTTGAGAAATGAAAAAAAAAAAAAAGGAGAGAGGAGGGGGAGAGGGAAATAGGGAATGCTTTAATAGGCAATATAGATATTTGCTTTAACAAAATGGGTAAAAGGATGGGGGATTCTGTTTTCACTTTCTTTTTTTAAATACATCTCTCAATGTATAATAATTCATGCACAATGTATAATTATTTATTATAGATGTATTCCGGAAAAAAAAAATGCAAATAGATACTCACTGGATGAAAATATACCAAAAAAGAAAAAAGAAAGAATAACGAGGTAGTGGGGAACACAGTATGAAGGTGTAGTTACTGCGTGTCTCATGGGCGATTGGACTTTACATGGAGATTGTGGTTTCATACAAATCTTTGTCGGGGTCGCATTTGGCGTACACTTTGTTTTGGTCCAATTTTGTTAGGAAAATAGGTATTCTTTCTTTATATACCCTTTTCATTAGTCACACACTCACATGCTCATATTCTAATCTATACTACCTTATAAATGAGATGCTTAGTGTCTTAATTTTTAAAAATTTTAAACATTTCTTTATTTATCACCAAAATCTCCAAAATACCAATATTATTCTTTCAATAACACTACCTAAAAATCTAAAATACCTACAATATCCGCATCCCTTAAAATACATACAATACCCCATCCCGCCACCACCATCACCACCAGTCGCCATTCACCTCTCACGTCTCGCCGCCGCCACCATCGCCCGCCGCATTGCGCGGGTAATCTTCTAGTGAGGATAAATGAACAAGATCATTTGTTGTTTCAAGTATATTTAACATTTAAGTCTCGTTAAATACATATGTATCAAAATAAAATTTTAACCCACGACTTTGATTTGTGGGTCGTATTTTTTTCCATGGATGGTCCATATTTTTTATAAGAAAAATGATATATACTTTTAAAAAATCAGCCTAATAATCATTCTAACAATTTGACCATGATACTTAATAAAATCAAAAGATCAAATTAGGAGAAAAAAATTAAAAGATTACAGTTGTCATGTAATCAAGTTGTTAGAAGGATTATTAGGCTAATTTTGTAAGAAGATATATCATTTCCATTTTTACAAAGTATGGCTTTAAATATTGACACGTGGACTAGAAACAAATTGAACTTTTTAAAACTTTCGCGGATGATTGTGGGTGGTCATATTAAATGGTCACGGGTGGTTAGATGTGTCGTGGGTGGGGTAGGTGGGCTGCGGGTGAGCAGCACGAGTGTGGTAGGTGGGTCACAAAGAGTCACAGATGTGGTAGATGAGCCACAACTGTCAAGGGTGAGTAATTGGCTTGACACGTGTCAGTCATCTGATCTATCTGCTAGTGTGGTAAGTGAGTCGCGGATATCAATGGGAATGAAACAATCAATTTCATTCTCATTGAAAGTGTTTGATTTATTGCTTTAAAATTAGAAGTTAGGTATCAAACCCATTAATGTATTCCCATTAATGTATTTATATATGTTAAACTCATGTAAATGATGGTTTTGAAACCACTTTCATCCCATTTAAAACCCAAGCCACAGTAATCCAAATATCAAAACCAAACACCCCGTGTTTGTTTAGGTTTTGGTAATGAATTTTGGGGTTAGAAATTAATATAATTTTGTTTTATCTATATATGAATTTTATGAATAGGTATTAAACCATAAAATCATAATTTGTTTAAATCCAACCAATTTGGATTTTGGAGGGTTTACTGACATTTGTGAGGCCCATCTTTCGACTTTCATTTCCTACCACACCTTTATCTCCCTCATAGTTTGTTTTATTTATTTATTATTATTTAATGATTATTTAAAACTAATTTTCGATTTTAAAAAGAACACAATGTATTTAGTCATTATTATTTTCTATTGTTGATCAACAATAAAAAACATAATAGATTAAGGATGTATACCTGATCATCCAGAAACCGTGAAACGGTAATGATCCTCAAAGAAACTTTGGTAAGACAAACAAGAAGGTTCTTTGATAACTTATATCCTCTTGAGTATGTTGCAATCAATCATTTATTTAGTATTTAACGTTTCCATTTGGATTTAGTTAAGTTATGAACAAACAAGAAGGTTCTTTGATAACTTATATTAAATTAAATTTAATAAGTTGTAGTTGTTTATAAGATAGGAAAGTATAATTTTTGATAAATTGATTATAAATTAAATTTAATAAATTGTGGGGATTTTTGAATAGAAAAGTTTAAATAAGTTTCTGATTGATCAATTGAAAATAAAAATTGTTTATTTAGTTAAGGTGGGTAAAATTATTTTTTTATTAGGATTAAAATGTAGACGGTGTATATACTTAATATATTTTACGTTTCATTTATGGTCATTATTTTGACCAGAAAAGAACTACGACTCTACGAGTAAAAAAAATCAAACATTGGGCTCATGACAAGCAATATTTTTGTCCTTTCTTATTTTAAAGTCACATCGTTTGTTTGTAAGCGGATTATCAAGGCAATGGTGGCAGACACAATTGCCACCAAAAAGGTTTGATTGATTATATTTATTAATTATTAAATACTATATTAATTCTTTTATAACTATTGCCATAAAATGATGCTTCTATGAACTACAGCTTTCTATAAGGGTGGAGGGAGTGGTGAGGGTTTAACCCTCCAACCCTCTCAAAATTACCCAATCACTATTCTCCATCTCATTTCAACCCTCCAACCCCCCCCCCCCCCCCAATTCAACCTTTTTTACTGGCGTCCATCATTCTTAACCCTCCCAACACCCTTTTTAAATATTACCCAATCAAATCATTAGTTTTCCCTTTTTTCTCCACCCCGCTGCAAGCTCAGAACTCGCGCACCCAACCCTCCCCCCAGCCCTCTTAAGCGGCGGCGGTGTACAAGCCCCAACCCTCCAACCCGCTCCCTAGCCCGCACTCCACTCCCTCCACCCTAATCAAATTTTCACAAAGGTATATACAATCGCCTTAGTTTTATGGTGTTAAATCACGTTAAAGACTGGTGCCAACGGCTTGCTGAAACCCGAAGTTTTAAAATGACTACGACATCATGAACCAGAAACAGTTATTCCAATACACCAAGGACCCAAAACATCTCAAAGAAGACGAGTTCGCAGTCGACCTGAACCCGAACCCAAATCCGCGTATGGAAGCGCTATTTCGAGACGACCCGATTCGTAGATCACTGGGTCGTGAATTGAGTCGGAAGAGTCAAAAGAGTACAACTTCATCGGATGCAACTTTGTTACAAGTTTTGAGCGATGAAACCAGTATGGAACTTCTGCAAACCGCGAAGATTCAACAAGAAACTTTGAAAACTATTCGGGAGGCGACAAAGCAAAAGGAAGTTATCGAAGCGTTCAAGCTCCTCCAAACGCCAATTTCCGACATTTTGAGTAAAATGGATAACAAAACGATCGAAAAAACATGAGAAAAGTTGTGGAAAAAGTATGGTGATGAGTTTGGCGAAGATGATCACGATGAGTAGTTTTGTTTTTATTAATGCAATTTTTTATATCAATGTTTTTTTTAATGTAATGTTTTTTTCAATATAATGTTTTTATAATAAAATAGTATTTTTATTGTATAAATATGTGTTTTTTAAATTATTGTGTTTAATTGAAAAAAAATGACAAACTAAAGTGAAGAAGAAAATAAAGAGGTGCTTGTGTCAGTTTAGAAGTGTTGGCAAACATTTATAAATATAAATAAACGAATGTGGGTAATTATGCTTATGTTCTTTTATTTAACGAAATTGTTTCCCCATATTCATTCATTTAATAACGATTCATGAATGGTTCGTTAAATTTTTAGTTCATTGACAATCCTAATAGCAATGCGATGTATTTTTAAAAAGAGAAATAGGGTTCATTTAGCTGCCGAAAATTAGATGTGTTTTCTAAAAAAAATTTCAAGAAAAACAAAAAACATGTTTAAATATTATTTTCGTAGAAAATTTTCATTGAAAACAGAAAATTCAATTTTCTACCTTATAATACTTTTGAAAACTCATTTTATAGCTTTCAAATATTTACATTTCGAAAAATAGAGAACTCTTTGTGTTTTTTAAAGTTGACACTAAACTCATTTTCAAAAGTTTTAGAAGTTTTTTAGAATTTTTTTTTTCACTTTCTTGAAAATTGAAAATGATTTTTTCTTTTTAATAGCTAAAATATGTATTAATATATAATGAGCATCTAGCAAGTTGGTAGAGTAAAAAATTACATGTAACAAAATCTAGAGAAAAACCAACTACATAATCTAGACTCTATCCGGGGCTTTAACTGTTAGGACTGCAAAATAAGTGAAAAAATTCATGTCATTTACCGCTAAGGGTAGACATGAGAAAAACCCCGCCAATTGGAAGCCAAACCACTGCTTTTCATTCCACGATGTTTTTGATTGAGTCCAAACAAGACCACATGATAGATACCTAAAGACAGTACCATAAAGGGACTTATTATAGACACCAAATTTTTTTATTTAGGCTACCAAGTCAACTAACAATCATTGTATTTTTTTTCACTTTTTTGCTTTTAATATAATAAGGTTAATCAATTGATAATGATTACCTAATTAGAATAGGCAAAAAAAAAACCCAACCCAAATCCCCTAAATCTATCTATCTCTCAGCCGCTTCATCACTCCCCCAAAATTCCCTCTCTCTCAACCTCCACCTGTTTACAGATCTACGGCCGGAAGTGGTGGCTAGAGGTGGTCGAGGGTGGTGACCGGAGTTATATGTGATCCCAAGACCGCCCCTCTCTTTCTCTCTTTTCAGTTTTCACATCCGGTGATTTAGATGTGTTTCAGATCTAGTGGTCACAGGTGGCGGCTGGAAGTGGTCGTTGGTGGTGGCCGGAGGTGTCCGGGGGTGGTGGCCGGAGTTGTATGTGATCCCAAAACCGGAGTTGTATGTTCGAAAGTTGCCGGATGTGGCAGTGGTGGTGGCAGTCGGAAGTTGCCGGAGATGGTGTTAGGTTGTTGGTGTTATAGATATGGTACATGTATTGCTTCAGTTTATTCGTGTATATGTCGGGTTTATTTTATTTTTTTTTGAGATATATATAGTTGCAGGTTATATATATATATAGATAGATATAAATATAGATATAATGAAATGGCTGAGTGAATGATTCTTGAACGACGATGACAGCTTTTAAATAACAAAAAATAATAATAATAATTAAATAAAGAAGAAAAAGAACTATGTCAGAGAGCACAGTGCACTAGTGCAGTGTGTTTGATAATTAAAAAAAGTTAATTCTAAAAAGTAACGTAAAAGGAATTATATATCAGAAAAATAAATTAAATTAAATTAATAAGTTTGACTTGTGGGTATACATAACAGCACCCTTAAAATAAATTATTAAAATTAACAAAAATTAAATAACAGAAAGTAAAACACACAAACTAGTTTACCAATTGTATGATGTATTAATATATTAATACTTTAAACGGAGATACAATGGTCGGTTTAACAAACTAGTTGTGAAGTCTAGACTAATTTAAGAAAAGGTTAGTGTTGGTTCCCAAGTTTGCACAACTTATAAATTAACAGAAAGTAAAGCACACAAACTAGTTAACCAATTGTATGATGTATTAATATATTAATACTTTAAACAGAGATATAATGGTCGGTTTAACAAACTAGTTGTGGTCTTGTGGAGTCTAGACTAACTAAAGACTCAAAGGGTTTTACAAATACAATTAGTAAAATGCAAAACGATAGAAAATACACTTTGTAATTTTCTAGACCAACAAGGGAATGTCTTCCTCAAGTGTTGCCTTTTTATAGTAGAGGAGAGACAACAATCTTCGAGACATGGATGTTGATGTAAAAGAGGTTGTTAACATTCCATTGGTGGAGTACATTGACATTTAATGCTTCTGAATTGTCTTCTTGTTGTTTTGTCATTTCGGGTGAAAGAGAAACTTGTGAAAGAACTTACACATTCTTGAATTTTTCCAAAGAGGATAAAGTAGGTCATATGACCTGTTACATGTCAGTCATGTAACCCTTTTGGTTCAAGTTTTTTCTTTTACTTTGCCGCCTATTTTTGACTTACAAAATGCGGATAAGATCAACACAGCATCTTCTAAAATGACTCACGGACTGTTCGCTGATGACCTACTTCAGCGACCAAGTCTTAGTCAGAGAAACTTGATCTTAACAGTTAGAAATCTAAATATAGACGAAAGAACCAATATACTTGCACGATAATCATAATGAAAGTAGTACGTAACTATAAGATGATAGGCTTGCCTTATACTATCTATGTTGTTGTTCAAAAGAAAATAGGAAAACAAATTTCATTTACAAAGAATTGGAATTATTTTGTAGTTTAAAAAGATGTCTAATTAAAAGGTTGTTCATAAATTAAGCATTGAGCATAACCACAATCAAATTCAAAACTATAGAGTGTATAAACGTAGAGATCAAGAGGACAAATATCATTATTTATCAAAATTCAATGAATTACCTGATCTTTATAAAAATAAAAATAAAATCTAGTTTTTATATTGAAATTCCTACACGTCAAACATACATGAAATATTAAAATAATATATACATGAAGAATAACATTATTATGAATTAATAAAATTAGGAGCTAGCTAATAACAATGGGAGAGTAGAAATTGACCTCTTCTATATGCATTTTATCAATGAAGCATTTCATCGAAGACTTGTTAAACAAAACGAATATAAGTGTGGGTTAATAAACAAATTTTATTATTTTAATATAATAATTCAATCGTAATCCATTCATTTATAAGATTTTAGGAGAAGTACTAGTGAAAACGAAAATTATAATGGTTTGAAATCAACATATTCCCAACATCCCATTTGTTTTCATCACTTTTATCTACTACTCCAAATTTTTCTTCTTAAGATGGAAAGTAGTTTATTAAATTGAAAACAAAAATTAATTTTTTAAAACATCATGAGAAGTCCAACATATGATTTCAAAACGCTTTTGAAATTTAAAAAATAACATATGTGACGGTGAATATTAGGAAGGTCAATAAACCATATACCCATGACTAAATTTTTATTAAAATGTTTTTAATTTTCCTAAATTCAAACCGGAGAAAATAATGAAGCGTACAAAAGAAGTTTTGAAACTTTTAATATTTAAAAAAAATAAAAACTAATTATGACATCATCAAATGATCAAAGAGTTAAAATCCATTATTTGAAAATTCATCTAATGGTTATTACTTAATCGTAAATGAATTTAGTTTTATCTTTTATTATATATCAAAGATAGAGATTATATTAAATTATATATTATCTTGAACAATATGAATTATAATGTTTTTAAGGTTTTGCAATAGTTTTAATTATGCATGGTGTCTAAAAAATAGCAGTTCAAGCTACGGGATGAATTTAGCTAGTTTATTTTGTTTATGCTAGATCTGTAATTCTTGTATCTTAACCTCTAGTACCTTGCTAGTTTGTGTCCTTTATTTTTAATAAAATTTCTGTCGTTTTAAAAAAATATATAATAAAAAGACACGTGTCGCTTAAATATTACGCCACTTATTGATCAAGATGCTTTGATTATGTTATAGTAGATTGGTAAATTAGCAATTAATTGACATATTATTAGTTACCAATAACTAATTTTTTTATGTAGCTGCCGGTGTTTGTGATGAACGTGGCAACTTTTGGTGGGGCGTATATTGTGTCATTTATGTTGTTATGGAAATTAGCAGTTATTGGGATTCCATTTATCTTAGTTTTAGTTATACCTGGTCTGATTTATGGAAGAGTTTTGATGAGCTTATCAAGACAAATCAGGGAGGAGTATAATAAGGCTGGTGTAGTGGTGGAGCAAGCTCTTTCCAATGTCAGGACCGTATATTCATTTGTTGGTGAAAGTAAGACCATCAGAGAGTATTCTGATGCTCTGCAAGGCACAATGAAGTTAGGTATAAATCAGGGTTTGGCTAAAGGATTGGCGATTGGCAGCAACGGTGTGGTTTTTGCTGCCTGGTCTTTCATGTGTTGGTACGGTAGTAGATTGGTGATGTACCATGGAGCTAGCGGCGGAACAGTGTTTAGTGTTGGAGCTGTCCTCAACATTGGAGGAATGTAAGTTTGGTTTTGTTCTTTCATTTCGTCAACAATTTGCATGCATTATGGTGCATATATGCCCGAGTTTATAAAGTACTAGATTTTTAAAAAAGAATAGTTTCGCTTACAAACTATTTACACAAATTGTAACAGTATTTGCTAAGATTTTCATTGAGTTTTCTCAAGCATGTCACACCCCTGCTTAATGATGAGTTCTAATTGCTTATAAACTCTAATAACCACAGAGCATTGGGTTCTGGATTGTCAAGTGTAAAATATTTTTCCGAGGCAATGGCTGCCAGTGAACGTATAAGGGAAGTGATCGCAAGTGTTCCAAAGATTGATTCAGATAACTTGGAAGGGGATATATTAGAAGAAGTGTTTGGAGAAGTCGAATTCAAAAACATAAATTTTGTGTACCCGTCAAGGCCGGAATCATGGATATTCAAAGACTTCAGCTTAAAAATTCCAGCAGGAAAGACGGTAGCGTTGGTGGGTGGGAGTGGGTCTGGTAAATCAACGGTGATTGCATTGTTGCTGAGGTTCTATGATCCTCAAGGAGGAGAGATTTGTGTAGATGGAGTGAGGATTGATAAGCTTCAACTAAAATGGCTGAGATCGCAAATGGGTTTGGTGAGCCAAGAGCCTACTCTATTCGGGACCACCATAAAAGAGAACATTCTTTTTGGCAAGGAAGATGCAACCATGGAAGAAGTCATTGAAGCTGCAAGAGCCTCAAATGCTCATAACTTCATCTCTCAATTGCCTCAAGCTTATGAAACCCAGGTTCTTTTTCTCTATAACATGTGCTTTTACATAAATCGATCACAAGTTCCAGATATATTATGATAGTTTTGGTTCAAGGAATATAACACATATTTCTTTCTATCTGTGGTTGTTGTAATGGGGGTGTGGAGCGATGGACGTGGAGGTCAGGGTAGTAGCTATCGGCTGGTGAAATGGTTGTTTGGTTAAGTTTTTGTATAAAAATCTGAAACACTAGTTGTGTATAACTGTAAAAACCTTATTTTAGAATATTAGTTTTAAAAAGAAAATATGGATTAATTTAAATAAAATCAATTAAAAGTTTGTTGGCCGGGGGACATTTTGACATTTTCTTTATTTCTTCGTTGGGATTTTTGTACATAGTTAAGTGATTATTTTTGGTTTGTTGTAAATAATAGGTTGGTGAAAGAGGAGTTCAAATTTCCGGTGGACAAAAGCAAAGAATTGCAATTGCCCGTGCAATAATCAGGTCGCCTCGTATCCTTCTCTTGGACGAGGCAACAAGTGCACTCGACTCTGAATCTGAACGAGTCGTGCAGAAGGCCCTTGATATGGCGGCCATTGGTCGAACCACCATAGTCATAGCTCATCGCCTTTCCACAATTAGAAATGCAGATGTGATATCAGTGGTACAGAATGGTCAGTTGGTCGAGTCTGGATCCCATAATGAACTCATTCAATATGAAAATGGTGTTTACACGTCACTCGTTCAACCCAAAGAAACCAAGCAAAACAATGAACCCTCACGTGGATCTTCATTGGTGTTCTCCACACATGATGTCCACAAGAAAAACAGCCATCAGCAACCGCTGGTAAGCAGATCAAACTCTACAAACTCACCCAACCAGAGTGAAGAAAACAATGCCTTGCGGGCCAACCAAGAACTTCCACTACCTACCTTCAAAAGACTTTTAGCAATGAACATTCCTGAATGGAAGCAAGCACTCTTTGGGAGTGTGGGTGCGATTCTCTTCGGTGCAGTTCAACCACTTTATGCTTTGTCAATGGGGTCAATGATATCTGTATATTTCATGGTGGATCACGATAAGATCAAGCACAAAACAATGATTTATGCATTGTTTTTCTTTTCTTTGTCAGTTTTCTCGCTTGTGATCAACATCATTCAACATTACAATTTTGCAGCCATGGGTGAGTACTTGACTAAGAGGGTTCGAGAAAGAATGCTATCAAAGATACTCACCTTTGAAATTGGGTGGTTCGACCAGGATGAAAATTCAAGTGGAGCCATTTGTTCAAGGCTTGCTACAGATGCCAATGTGGTATGGAATATTGGAATTTAATCAATTTATGTTTAGCGCACTTACTAGAAGTTAATGTTTTCCCATTGCTAACAAATGATGTGTTTAGTAAAAATGCAAAAAGAACCATCCATGTTAAAAGAGCGAGTAATTTCAGGATAATTTTTTTTTATTTCTTTTCTTGTTATCATTTTTCTTCAAATTAAGTGTTTAAAGAGCTATGTCAACAACGAATTTGCAGGTGCGATCTTTAGTAGGTGATCGATGCTGTCTTTTAGTTCAAGTATCCTCTACTGTGACAATTGCCTTCACGATGGGGTTGGTGATCACATGGAGATTGGCTTTGGTTATGATTGTGGTTCAACCATTAATAATCATATGCTTCTATTATAAAAAAGTATTGTTAAAAAACATGTCACAAAAAGCAATGAAGTCACAAAATGAAAGTAGCAAGCTCGCCGCTGAAGCTGTCTCAAACCTACATACAGTCACTGCTTTTTCGTCCCAAATACGAATCCTCAAAATGCTCAAAGAGACCCAAAAAGAGCCAATGCGTGAAAGCATCCAGCAAGCTTGGTATGCTGGATTTGGACTCGGTTTATCTCAAAGCCTTACGTCTTTTACTTGGGCTCTAGCCTTTTGGTATGGTGGTAAATTGATTATCGGTGGTCATCTTGTGGCAAAAGCATTTTTCCAGACATTTTTGATCTTGGCAAGCACTGGCAGGGTTATTGCTGAAGCTGGAACCACGACAAATGATCTTGCCAAAGGGTCTGATGCAGTGCAGTCTGTGTTTGCGGTATTGGACCGTTACACCTTGATAGATCCTGATGACCCTAATGGTAACATGCCCGAGATCGTTACAGGCCATATAGAGATGCGCGATGTTGACTTTGCCTACCCGGCTCGGCCTGACATCAAGATCTTTAAAGGATTCTCCATCAATATTGAAGCCGGGAAATCAACAGCATTGGTTGGACAAAGTGGGTCCGGGAAGTCAACCATAATTGGGTTAATCGAGCGTTTTTACGACCCGACGAAGGGTGTTGTTGAAGTTGACGGAAGGGATGTAAGGTCTTACCATTTAAGAACTCTAAGGAAATATATCGCGCTCGTGAGCCAAGAGCCCTCATTATTCTGTGGTACTATACGTGAAAACATCATTTATGGTACTTCGGAAAAAGTTAGTGAATCAGAGATTATTGAGGCTGCAAAAGCTGCCAATGCTCATGATTTTATAGCAGTTTTAAAAGATGGGTATGATACTTGGTGTGGTGATCGAGGGGTACAACTTTCCGGAGGACAAAAACAACGCATTGCCATATCCCGTGCTATACTAAGAAATCCAACGATTTTGTTACTCGACGAAGCAACTAGTGCACTTGATAGCCAGTCTGAGAATATAGTGCAGGAAGCTCTCGAGCGAATAATGGTTGGGCGGACCAGCGTGGTGGTGGCACACCGGTTAAGTACAATACAAAATTGTGACACTATTGCAGTTTTGGAGAAAGGGAAGGTGGTTGAGAAAGGTAACCATCGTATGTTGCTAGCAAAAGGGCCAACCGGAGCTTACTACTCCTTGGTTAATCTGCAAAAGCCTAGTTCTACTATCCGTACTATGGACTGAAATTTGGTGAACATCGCAAGTGCTGAAGTAAAACAAAATCAATATGTACTTCTCCTCTTCAGTGTTGAAAACCCATATATGGCAATTTCTGCAGCCAGAGAAACTAGAAATAGTAGAAATCAAAATCCTAGGAACCAAATCGATAAGGCTCGCCCATAGATACATGGTTTAGAATAGCACCAACATTTACAGAATTCACAATCCACATACCTTGAATATATAAGCAGCTAGCAGATATATTTCTTACGGGCACTCCTTTTTTCGGTAGACCGTATTCAATAGTTTACCAAGTACTTACAAATATACTACACAAACAACAATATTTGTCAACTTGGAACATTAACAGGCTGGTATACATCAGATCACAGAGCTTGGCTCAATATAATTATATAACCAGTATAGGTTTGGTGCAATAACAAAAAGACTACAGCCGTATTATTGGTGTTACTCTTTTTTTTTTTTTAACATTGAATTCTCCTTTCAACAGACCATTATTTTTGGTGTTACCCTAATTGATACAAAAAATATTCTTGTTTTGCAACTTTCAAATGCATCAAACTAAGGAGCAAGACACGTGAGCTAATGATCACCAAAAGATTAATCAAACAATTTTTGCAGCAATGGTGCGTCGTCTGCAGCTAATGCATCCTTACTAGTTCCTTTGCAGAGTTGATGCACAAGTCCTTCAGTTTCACACGTCCTGCTTGAGCCCATGGTTTTGTTTTGCAGATTATGATAGTTATGTTATTCCGTCTCTGTGGTTTAGAAGATGGTAGTGTGTGGGTTGCGATTTGTGTTAGATTTCAGGTTGCAGTTGGACGGTGGTGATCAAGAGGATGAACAACTACAAGAAAAAAAAGGCAAGTGTAAAGTGACTAAAAGGCAAGTCCTCATCTTTCCTCACATAGGTTCGTCACTAAATATAATTAGAGCCTACTAGTAACTGATAGTAACGAAATCAAGGTCGTGGCTATCTTATGACATCCTTTTTCGTATCCACTTTCATCCCCCAATTAAATCAAACCAGCATTATGCACCATGTATGAGCTGGTTTAAAGATCCGGCCAAGATTGGAAATTGGAAAAGAGAAAAGAAGCCTAGACCAAAGACCGGACCGAATGATCCTTGGTCGGGTTCGGTCCAAACCGGGCTCGGGACGGGCTTCAACGGTGTAGACCCAACCGGGCATTTTTGGGCCAGTAGGTCCAGGCGTAGAATTAACAACAACCCCCCCCCCCCCCCCCCCACCAAAAAAAAAAAAATCTACATTTACAATCCATGCAAAAATTTTGACTAATTTTGAACATGAACATTATTATATATATACTACCTGTATAATGTACAGATTGATTATATACTAGTCTTAACATTATTTTATATATCGTATGCTTTTTTTATATAAAAAATAAAGTTTGAACATGCCCAACATACATTTGGTATCTTCAATGGTAGCCTAATAGTGAGAGACATGTATCATAAAAGTATTGGTCAAAATCTAAAATTACTTTTGATATTGGTAATGGTATCACCTAATTTAAAGTCATGATGGTGAAACATGGTTCGTGTTGTTTTAAAATTTTCAACCACATTTAATTAGGTTAGTGGATGGATAAATTTTCAAGTAATAAGTAATATTACTTATTAGTAAAATTATCAGATAAAAACATAGATATATTATTATCATCTATTAATTAATTTAACATGCCATATGTATTAGCATAAATAAATTTTTTTAATATATATTATAAATAGCAATATGTTGTAAATTATAAATTATTACCGAAAATAGGAATGGCGATAAGATCCTTATGGTAACAATGAATATAATAAGATTTTTAATATAAGAGTTTTAATTATATTAGGTATCTATATTTGTATATTAATTAATTAAAAGTTTTAATTATTTATGTTATTTAAAAAAAAGTATTTTTTAATATAGATTTAAAAGACACATATCGCTTAAATAAAGTATCACGTGTCAATTAAAGAATGCTTCAATCAGTTTATTGATATATATATATATATATTTATTATATTTGGTAAGTTTGACGGCTCTCACATATTTTCAAGTAACTAGTTGGTTCTCCGCCGCCCGATGGGAGGCGTCCGTTAAAAAAAAAAAAAATGGCCACGTGTCAGATAAAATACGAAACTAAAACTCTTGTGTGAAAGGGGTTTATTTGGTGCCTAAAATTTA
>JAOEHQ010006283.1:0-17570 GCA_025447715.1 Asclepias incarnata
AGCTTCGAGTTTTTTAATCGAGTCGAGCTCGAGCTTGGCACTGTGTCGGCTCGACTCGGCTCGATTACACCCCTAGTTGGAACCAACCATCCAATAACAGTTGTTGATTTATTTTTGTTACATTAATTATATATGTTATGCAAGGCTGTGTTATCGTTCATATTCAATTACATTTATAATGTATATAATATAATACGTGTAAAAATGATAAACTGTAACAATTGTTGTTGTCTAGTTTCCAATTTGTCTTTGTCGTTGTCTACTTTCCACAATATTGTCTGTGTGGCTATTTAAGAGTGAACTTAACAAAATTAGACAACCACAATGACAATCCTTGTAGTAAATTCTCATTACAAACGATGCATACACAACTAGTAAACCATTACTAATTGAAATATGATATGACATGTTGAATCTTATGAAAATTGTTTTGAGTCGTTTGATATATGATAAGCATCAATTTTGTTTTGTTTTTTAATGGCATTTATTTTTGGGAGTAAAAGGTTACCATGTTTAAACTTATATACCAACAACATTGAAACAGTACAAATCAAGTAATGTGGCAGAATACCACATTAGTTTCCTTTACACGACATGCCGAATGAAGCAAAAAACTGAAGACAAAATTTATTCCTACTACCTCAAATAATCTTAAATTCACCCATGTCATATTGAACTTGAAATCTGTACTTTTCCTCAAGAGACACAAACCTCTACCAAATAGACTAAACACATATTGGCACCCATTTTGTTTTGTTAATGATTGTCTTAACTTGTTAACACAAACAAAACGATTTTTAATCTCTTGAGCAGGTAAGTACCCATCATCACTAATCAGGCACCGACGTTTAACAACAAAATGATGTGACATTATGCAAAACTTGATGGCCAGATTATGGGGACATTGACAAATAATGTTTGATGTCTAGAAGATTAGTCAAAATATGTAAGTATTATAAGCGATTGCTAGTACGGTACAAAAGTGGCGACGTGTTAGAAGTTCGATAGTTATAGAATTTCAATGTTTGTCCGATCTTTCAAGCCAAACAATTTTCAATTACTTAAAATTAGACTTTCGTATTTTAAAAACCTCTACAATATCCAATTACCTAAATTTGAATAATATAAAAATTAACTACAATTTATTAAATTTAATTTATGTAAATTAAAATCTTAATCTTAATATTAACAAAAGTCAATTGACCAATCAAAAATCTCATTTTATTAAAATCAAGTTTTTTATGTATAATAAACCAAAAGAAGAAAATAAATTATAATTATACCATTTGGTATTCATACATGATAAACCCATAAAAAAAAAAATTAAAAACCAAAAAATGTTTCACATAAAAAGTTATTTTAGATAAATTATGATTTGAACTCAAATCCATAATCTTAATCAAACACATGCACTTTATGATTTATAAAATTGTGACACTCGTCTAATTTAGTCTCTAGGTCCGTTATGTAAAATGTCATTTGTACATTTTAAAATTTTATTTTGACATCTTGACACGTTAATTTGTTAGATTAATGTCTAGTCTAGCACCTTAACGGGTTAGTCCTAGAATTGTTGACAACTTTTAATTTTTTTCTAAAGAAATGTCAATGAATAAACTTAATGTAACATTCGTTGTTCGTATTAAACAAACTACAGTCGAGAGTCTGGATTCGGTCGGACCGAATTTAAATTTGACCGAATCTAATATGCTAGTGGTTTGTTGTGTCATTCTCTACTAATGTATTTTAAGACACTTGTCTTATCTTTAATACTCCATGTATTACTCACCATTTAGGTGTCAACATAAGAGTAAAACTAACTATTAGTCACCAAAAATCAAAAACTAAATACATGATTCATTTTCATTTGATGATTCTTTAACAAAAGTTTCACACACACTCTTCATATTTGCTCTCTAATGTTCGGTTCATACAACAAAAAGGTGAGGAATTTTATTTAGTTTTTATTCAATGTATTACCATAAACACTATTTTTTTTGGATAAAACATTCTAAATACATCAACAAAATCTAATTATTTTCGGTTTTATTCATCATCATTTCTAGTCTCTTTTTTTTTTTTTTCAAGAACTCTAAGAAAAACAAATTTGTTTCCACCATTCATTTGATTGGAAGTTAAATAAAACATGGATTTTTCATGCTTATGAAATAAAAAGTACTATTATCATGATTTCTATAAAAAAAACCTATTAAGTTTTCTAACCTTTATCAAAAATCTAGCAAATGGGTTTTGCTAACATTACATTTTACACTAGGAAATGTCATTGCATGTTGAAAAACACTTTGAATTTCGTTGAAATTTAATGGATTCGGTTAGAACATTTTCGATCAAACCATATCAAACTGCAGATTCGGTCAAAACTGGTCAAACAGTTAAATTTGGTTATGTCATTTTCGGTTCTGTTAATTTCGATCAAAGTCAACAGTGGCTAAATTCGGTCGAATCTGATTAACAGTTAAATTCGATTGAATCTGAACAACATTTAAATTTGGTTCAAATTATTTTTGGTCCAGATTATCAGATGAAATTATTTTCGGTCCAATTATTGAACAGATTCGGTTCAAATTTATCTGATAAAATTAAACAGAAATGAACAAACGTTAAACTTAATCATTACTAATATAAATAATGATAACTTATTATTGGCATTTCAATAGGCATATTCGTTTAGCAATAGAAGTTTATCGCGAGACGAAACCTCACCGAGACTTCTTGTACATCTTAGGCCTCGACGAATTAGGACATTGATCTATTTCTCATTCCTGTCTTGTATCTCCGAATTTCCCGACGTATCTAGGTGAGTACAACCTCTTTTTGTTTTAACTGTTTTATAAATGGGGTGAAAAACATGTGCTAAACTATTTTCAGAACTAAGGACGAACAATAACTGATTGGGTAACTGAATTGAATTGTAACTATCATTGTATCTGTACTGTATGTATGGTAACCTTGTAGAACTGAACTGTGCTTATTATGTATGTTTGGTTACTATTAAAGTATACACATAAATATAACTAGTTAATAGTGTGCCTTAGATGCGGTAGGTTAGTCGCCAGTAAACCTTATAGATAAATATCGAGGGTGTACTAGTAATAAGTTATAAAGTAGTGCGTATATATAAATAGTAACTAGTGAGTAACTGGAACTGTACTTGAACTGAACTGAACTGTCTTGTAACTAGAATTGTAGTGTAAGTATGTAACTTTAACTGTAGGTATTATAATTGTACTTGTTATTTACTAAGATTTTAACTAGTCGGAACTGTAATTATTGGAACTAAACTGTTGGATGTTGTTTATATGATTACTATTACTACATAACGTGAATATAATTGATTAGTAGAATGCTCTAGATGTGGTGGGTTAGTCGCTGATACACCTTATATATAAATATCGAAAGTAGGCTACTAATAGATTATAAAGTAATGCGTATGTCGAGGTGGTATTTGGGAAGTGTAACTGTACTGTGTTGAGTTCTTGAACTGTAGCTGTATTGTACTGAGTAACTGAACTGTAACTGTATTGTGTTGAGTAACTGTACTATGCTGAGTAACTAAACTGTAACTGTAATAGAGTATTGAGACCACAATTCCTCCGTAACGGAAATTATGCAGGGCCGGTCCTGAGGATTCGGATGCTCAGGGCAAAAAGGTCGAAAATATGCCCATGTCAAAAATTTTAAATAATCACACTATAGTTTTAAAGGTTTGGAACCTAGTCAAGTTAGAGGCTTAGCCCCATGCCGACTTTGATATAATAATATTGTAATTAACTCCAACATCACAAGAATTTTCAAATTTTGCATTATATTCTTTAATAGGAATTTGAGTACCGGATGGTTGTATAAGAGAAGACATAATTGTTTAATTTTCTTAACAAAATTTATATAGAAAAATAAACAATTCAAACCGAAATATTACTCTAATTAGCCAAAATATATACTAGTTAAACTCCAAATGCAAATTGAATTAAATAAGCTCTATATATAATCAAAAATAAAAAAAAGATAATGAAAAGATGCTGCATAAAGAGTGAAAAACACAGGATTGATAACGAGGTTTCTCAAATTTTTGAGTAATTTTAATCGATAGGGGTGATGCAATGACGCTTACATATCCAACAATTATGTTAAAGACTGATGGGCAATATATTCTATTGAAAAATTGGATGTATTTGGATATCTAAAAAATATGATGCCAATTATCAATTGTTTAAACCTTAGTCTGATGGGCCTAAGTATTAATTTAAACTAAAAGCCTGCTGCCCCCATCCATTTGCTGCTCTGGGCATGCGCCCATCTGGCCCAGTACCAGGGCCGGCACTGGAATTATGACAAGTATCATTTTACTATTAACTCCCTACGAGGGTGAAGCCTAAGATATCTATGAATGACGCTATTTAAGACAGGCCAGTCCTCACTTGCAGAACTGGCAAGTGCATAGTATCCATGTTTGCCTGCGTACTGATCATACGTGGTTGGACTAAATGTGTTGTGTAACTGTAACGGTCAGGGCTTTGCAAATTGAATCTCCCATTTTTATGGTCGTACTATTTGTGTATCTGTTTATTATACACTCATTTGATCTGTGCTATATTGATATCAACTGAACTTGATATCTGTACTATATTATTGTTGTAACTTTTATACCTTATTATTGGATTGGGTAATTAAAGAACTGAACAAGTGAACGGATAACGGTAACTCTTTCGAACTCAAAACCTGTATCTCACTCAACTACTTTCATAGTTGATACTTGACTCATGCTTTTCAGGTGAACATCCGTAGATTAAGTAACCAAGTTCTCTAGCTTTCAAGGCTTGCACGTCTTTTGAAGCTTATCTGACGAAGCTATCTTTTGTATTTAAGTTTGTAACTCCTGTAACATGACGTACTGCATGTATTCCAGTAACTTATGTAGCAAACAATGTAACAAATGTTTTAAATGTATAATGTTATGATGTGTTGTGTTGTGATCTTGATTGTTAAGCATGTACAATATATCTGCACATCTCATGTATTCTGTTTTAACGGGATGTGACAAAAACATAATAGACAACCATTTAATTAAATTTAGGGTAAATAACATAATGTTCACATTAAAGTTATAACTAAAAAAAATATCGAAAATCTAACATGTGTAAAAAATCTAAGATGTGTATAATGAAGATGATAAATAACATAATTTTCACATTAGATGTATGAGTAAAATGGCATGTTGTGTTCATATCATAGTATTAATAAAATTAACAGGTGTAAAAAAAACTCTTTATAGTTTTAGACATGTTAGTAAATCTATATCTATATTATATTATAAAATAAAACATATTTTCCTCTTATTTAACTCTTGAATTTTAAATCAATAATTAATCTCAATTATCTATTTTTTAAAGTTGATCTAGAATTCTAGATTATTATTTTTACCAATAAAACTACTTTCAATTCATAATCACTTTCAAATATTTTTCTCTTTCAATCTTTTAATTTTTCTTTCATCCCCTATCCATCATCTCTCTCTCCACGGGCGCACACACACCTACATACACACAAAGGTTCGGACGTTATAACAAACTATTATCGCCGCCGCCGTTATAACCGGTTAGTAGTCATTAAACCACATTACCTTAAAATACGTATAATGCATATAACAAATACTTTTAAAAACCACAGGTTATTTTTATCAACTACAATACTTAAAAATTAAAATAGATGCAAATTGGAGATTAGATTTTTAATACAAGAAAGTACAAATTATATAATTTAAATTTAAAATGAATAAACAAGTAGCTAAAAAACAGCAAGGACCACTCCTGCCTCCATCCCCTGAAAGAAAAGTGCATCCCAACAATGTGCAATCAAATTTTCTTCCCCCTAAAAAAATATAGTAATAAAAATCTTCCACCTACATTAAACATGTGGACATGTTTTCTGATATACAATCTGTGACAATTTGTGTATGTGTATGTTTGTGTTGTGTGTATGAGAGTGAGAGAAATGACAGTCTAGGGTGTGGGGGTGGTGGTGGTGACATTGATGAGTATGGTCCAACATTGCCCAAAAAAAAAAAAAAAAATATTGAACAAAACAAACATTGCAAACTTTTGTTCAAAGCTTTCGCTCTCTTTATCATGATTTTGTCATCTGTGTGTGTTTTTTCTAAAGTGTTTTAGTGTGTGTGATTGAATTGATTCCAATGTCCCCACCACTTATACTTTCCTTTTGCAAATCCAAATTCCAATCTTTCTAATATCACACCAATTTCCCCCCGTTCTACCCACCCACCCACTTTACCATCTTAGAAAGAAAGAAAAAAAATGATATATTTTCCTTGTTCTTGATTTCACTTTTTTTTGTAAATGGTCATCAATGACTGGCCTACCAAAAAAAAAAAAAACTATTTTTTTTATACAATTAATTAAGTGGGGTTAGTGTTTAATCCATCTGGGTATCTCTCCTTCTGGTCAGTTTCAGTTTCAGATTCATTTAATTATATTTTCTATATATATATATAAATAAAAGTATAAAGCTTTGATCTTTTTGACATTTTCTTGATAGTTTTGATTTGATCATCAAAGATTTGCAGAAAGATTGATCCGGGTGTTGTGTTTCTTGAGAAATTTGAGATACCCAGATAAAAAAAGGTCTGATTCTTTTGGTGGATTTCTAAATGTATGAATTTTGTTCTTGATCAAGATTATTAGGTGTTCCTAAAAGGATTAGATTTTTAGGCATTTTTGCTTTTGATTGTGTGATGAATTGATGGCCCCACCATATCATTGCCAAAACCCGAGTGTCAGTTTCCTCTCTTTTTTTTTCTTTTTTTTTTTATGTAATTTTTTTTTTATGTTTATCATAATCTGCATTGAAGCGTAATCTTCAAATTTTTGATATTTTCTCCAATATAATTGATCCCCCATCCGGTTAGAGTATTAAATGTGTGATCTTTATCAAGGTCTTTTAGTTTGTTCAAACCCCTTAAAATTTGGAGCTTCATTTGGTGTTAAAGATTTGACTTTAAGCTGCTTGTATACCTTGAAAGGCATGATTGCTTGTCTGTTAAGATGTTGATGACCAAGTTCTAAAAGCAATTGGAGTAAATCACCACACTGGTCCAATTGATATAACTAAGCAAAATTGGGTGAATAGAGGAGATACGGAGAATATTTTTATTATTTACCAATCAAAGAATTCGAATTCGGATTTTTTAAAATCCTGTCTAAAGAATAGCCTGACTTTCTCTGGTTGATATCTCACCAAAAGCTTCTGAATTTGAGGTAATTTCTCAACTCTATATACTACTAATCATGGTTTTACCTTTTGTAGATGATGAATTAATAAAACTTATTTCTCCCAATACTTTAAAGAAAAAATGATAAGAATTAGCTAGTAAAAAGTGGGTAAAAAGTAAGCGCTGCAATTTTTAGGAGTCGTTAGGACAGACCTATATATAAAATTGAGTTAATCAGGCAAAGAACAAGGATCGGATGTTTAGATACTTGCCAACTACTGTGTTCCTGACGATATCTTCTTCTAACTCAATTTGTTTTTATTCATTTTTGCATGTATGCTGGTTGTATATAAACGGATCACCAATTACACTGATTAGAAATACTAATCACTCATATCCGAAAATTATTAGGCAATACTCTTACCTATGTTAGTAAAACACCATATTTGTGATTATGCTTTACATAGTGGAATAGTGAATCTATGCCATCGGAGTGTTATCTCATTGTTCTTTGACTGATTATAATGTTTTTTTTCGATATTTTGCCCCATATTGAACATAGTTGTTTTGCATATTTGCAAGTTTTCTAGCTGTTTAGATGTGAAGTGCTCAAGTGAGATTGTTAGAAAAGCGTATCACTCATTGCATGATGCAAAATTAGAAGGAAAAAAAACCATTTTGACAGAACGTTGGCAGATTTCTGGTGGATTATAGAGATAAGATAGGTGTCTTTTGTATTTTATGGTCATATTTTGTGAGCTTTCACTAAACTTCAATGTTTTTTTGTGTTTCTTTTTTGCAACTGGGTTTTTATTTAATAGTGGATAATGGAATAACATCTACAACAATGTTACTTGGCTATAACGCGTTACCTACAATTTTACTTCAATTTTCTTTAAAGAAACGATGAAGTTGACAAGAATGCTTATAAATAACCTTGAGAATATTAGTTTTGTGCATTTTCATGAAGTATTTCACACTGGGTTGGCCAATTTCAGTGTTTTTAATTGCATTTTTGATGCTGGTTGTTTAGGGGCTTATATGGATGTATGTTCTCCAAGCAATCATTCAGAATAACATAACTAGTTTATTAACGTTAGGGATAATTAGTTATTTTCTTCTCCGACTACTTTGGTCCTAGCAAAAATCAGAAACTCATAAATGGTAACTAGTTTTGTCAAACACCATACTTTTCCATATCCCACCATCTTCTTAAAATTGAGAATCTAGCACCAGGATTTGCAATGCTAATCGCACAAATTTTTATGTTCAAGATGTCAGTAAAAGTATATTAGTTGAGATAACATTTCTATACAATAGTTAGATGCCTCTCATGGTAGGATGCCTCATGTAATAACACGTGGGTATTTGCATTATTTTTTTTAGAACTTTAAGCTTATAAGTTAGTGGTTTTATTTGTTATCAGGCTTACTATTTTTATTTCTCAAAGAAAGCTAAAAACGACTCAGAATATTGATTTATAAAAATCTCCAGTCATCATGGCAAAGAAATCGAAACAACGTTCCTCTCGACAAAAGAAAGATCAGTCAGGTTGTATGTGGGGACTAATGAGTATGTTTGACTTTCGGCATGGTCGGACCACCAGAAGGCTGCTTTCAGATCGTAGAAGACAACCAATGAATAATGCTCATGGTAAGAGTTCCCTTTACCTTGAAACTACAAGTATAACGGACCAAAACATCTTCCGGTCAAAATGTTTAATCTTTTTGTATCGATCAGGGGTTAAGTTGATCAGAAACACTTTCTGTCGTAAGTTATCAAAAGTTTTATATAGAGTTAGTGTGCCGAATACAATTGTTAAAAATATGATTATTCTAATAATAATCCGTATTTTTGAATAAAATAATTTACGAGGTTTTATGCATTAGAATATGGCATGGAAAACTTTAGACCCATTCGAACCGTATTTTTTAAGCTAAATTTTTCCTCTCTCGTTTAATTTGTTAGATACAAAACATAAGCTGACTCGACCTGGTCATAAGCAAGTGGATCAAAATTCAAACTTGCCATTTCTAAAGTATTTTTTTTCCAACCAAAAGCAAACTCTTTTACAAGGACATTCTCCTAGCTCTCCCCAAAAGCTTTATAGGCTCGTAGCTAACCAAACTTATAAAACTCAGAAGTTCATGTAATGTATTTCTGGTAAAAAATCATAGATCTGCCAGTTGGTTTGCTGAAGGCCAAGTCTTTACTAAACTTGCATGGTTCGGTCCCTATGGAGTTGTAAAGCATGATCCTTGACTTTCATAGGCAAAAGGGAACTTTTATACGTTTAAACTTTGACCCTTTCGATAACATTACTATTAAACCGTCTTTTATAACTGACTCACCTAATTTATAATTCTCTTGTTTTTCCAGATTCTTCATATACATCGGATGGGAATTTGCTCACAAATTCTCCTGAGATGCATCTAAACATTGAGGTACAAGATGTAATCACTTTAATTTTATTTTTTGGTTAATACTGAATACCAACAGTTTCATTTCTGGGATGTTAAAAGAAACGTGAAATGTTTTTGTTATAATATCCTTTACGACCAATTTCCTCGGTACAACTTTCTGATGCCAGTGATAGTTGTGTGGAACTGTGGACCCAAAAAATCATCTCTTGGTATTGTTTAAGTGGACCAGGGGCAGGGGCAGACAAAAACCGGTGTGGACCCAAAAAACGAAACTAGAACTTGAATTGTCTATATTTAATGCGATTCTAAGTTTCTTAAAAATCAGTTTTTAGCTTGGTTCTTGGTTCTAATGTTCTATATTTGTTAAAGATCAGCTCTTAGTTTGGTTCTTGGTTCTATATTTCTTATTATAAGAATTTTGTTTTCAAAAGATGTGACTGTCACCATCGTGATGCTAAGAAAGATGGGACGCCCAACATAGACCAAGTTATATGAACAGATTAAACCCAAGAGATCTAACATATATCATGTTGTTTCTTGATTTAACCCCAGGATGGTCTAAAAGTTAAAAAACCGACATTGGATCTTGTGAGGGCGAGGGTGAAGGAACTTATTGAAGAAGAGATGTTCATTGACCAAGATCCGAAGTCCATAAAGAGAGATCATGAACAAATGAATAGTTCTAAAACCTTAAAGGAATCTTTTGACCAGGAAATCTCGAATATTCATCAAGTTTCACAGAAAACCTCACAGTATCATGATCTTGAAGCTCTCGTGAAGGAAATATTGTTAATTTATCAAAAAAAGAACGAACAGCATGATGATCTTGATACAGGGGAAAAACGGTATTTTCCCATCGTCGAAGAGAAGCTTATTGCAGCTGTTGAGGTGTTGCTGAACGAAAAATCAACAAACGGGGACTACAAGAAAATTCACCATTCTAAAGAGATGTTTCAGATGTTAAGTTCGAATAAAGAAATGTTTTTGAAAATCCTTCAAGAGCAAAATTCAATTTTGCTAAATGAAGACCAGAAGTCAAAGTCACTGGCGAGATCGAACTCATTGGAAATGAAGACAATTGATCAAGAACCGGAGGAACTTGTAACCCGTAAGCACCGAAAGTTCTTCAGAAGAAGGAGCAAATCACAAGATAGTATATCTATGAATGGAAAGGGTAGGATTGTCATTTTGAAACCTGGGTCTTCCGAAAATCAAGTTTCAACGGGAAACGAAACTCATAGTGTAGGGCATGGTTCCCAATTTTCATTCGTGGAGATTAAACGACGATTAAAACATGCAATGGGGAAGGAGCAACAAACACCCAGACCCATAGAAAGAACAGGAAAAGCGGTTGTTGATGGTGGATGGAGTTCCCCGAATAGAGATCATTTTTATACTGAAAGATTTGCAAGAGTTACCAATGGGTTTAAAACAGGAGATAGAGTTTCAAGTTTGCGGGAATCTGAACAGAAAAATGAAAACGCAAATCATAGGGTATCGAACATTTATGTTGAGGCCAAGAAACATTTATCTGAAATGCTCACGAGTGGTGATGAGGATGCCGAGCTGATGATGAGAAGCCTCCCGAAAAGTCTTGGGAGGATATTGTCTCTTCGAGAGTACAATTCGCTCTCTCCTGGTACAAGTCCTCGAGCACAAACGAGACCTTTGGTCAACAAAACTCAAGCGCTCACAACTATCGAAAACCCTGAAGGGAAAGTTGTAGATCCCGAGGATATAACTTCTGAAGGTAATCTTATCTCTAATATTTTTCTTAGGTTCAAGAAACACAGTTTGGTTCGAAATTAGAGGTCAAATGGCTTAATTATCGACTTAGAACTTGATACGAATTCAAAGGGTCTGTTTGGATATCTGCTTTCGAAGTTAGTACAAAGCAATTTAAAATCAGAATAAAATAATCAGTCGTTCAAAGCAGGGATAGTTATGTGATTTTACATATATTTTTATAGCAAGTCTTCTTACGACTTCATCTTATTTTGCTATCTGAATCTGATCATTTTGATCCCTAGACCATTTAAACTGATTATTAAGCATCTAAATACCCCAAATTCTTTTCTCGAACGTTGTGATGATTATTATGTTAAACTTAATCGTGTTTTTACATTTAGAAAAAAATCCGGTGTTTGATATATGATGAAAATCATATCGAATTGCCTCTAAAGTCTAAGCATACCTCCATTTTTAAGCATTTAGGACCGTTACTATATCATAATCAGTATTCTACTGTATCGGTCAAAGGAGATATTATTTGAAACTGATATACATTTATGCAGGGGTTCAAGAGATCGTAAAATCACCTTTATGTGATAAAGAAGACAAAGAACAATTGGTGGATTTTGATGTTTCCTGTGAACCAAACGGTTCTCCAAATGGCATCCATGATGTGGTGATTATCGACGGTTCTAATGAAGATCAGTCATCTGAGAGCTTGAAACCGGTAATGCTTTGCTTTTTGCTTTAATTTTTAAAGTTTAGTTCTCTAACCTTGAGTCCAAGTTTAAAAAGCCTGGAGTCAAGTATATTTTAAGCATTTGAGTTCCTTGAACGAAACTCGATTCTGAACCAGACCAAAATTTTTCTGTTGATTTGCAGGATTTACCTGATGCAAACGGGCCCTCTTCTCAGACCCACACAGAGTCTTCACTTGCTTGCAAGACTGAAGAACTCGTTATCAGTTCTGCTGATAGAACTGGGAAGCCTAGTCCTATATCAATTCTCGAGCCATTGTTCTCAGATGATGATATCAGCCCTGCAAGAACTGCTACCCGACCTGGTAAGCCATTTGCCTTATGTTGCTTATACATACTCGGTTTTCTCTAGGCCAAGTTGCACACAAAATAAACGCATTTGTATTTTAGGGAGCTTACTTTTGAATCATTACTTAAGGGCCTGTGTTAAAAGTTTATAATCAAATAAGGGACCTATTACCTTGCTAAGGGTTATATGGTTAACCAGGTTCTTATTTGCTTTTAAACTTTGATTTATATAACATAAGTGTCATATATAAGACGGATCTTGCTTAAATATCTCCATTATGGAAATCTTTAAACACGGTTTTCCTAAGTATGAAATGAGATTTTTTTGTGTGTCCTAAGTTAATGTTTTTGAAACTTTCAGTCGAAGCTGGGGTTCAACCGCTGTGTATCCAATTCGATGAAGCCATTTCCCCTGTTGAAGATCAACAAATACGAATCACAGACTCGGGGGATACCGAGGAATCTGCATTTGAATATGTTGAAGCCGTGCTCCTCTCTTCTGATCTCAACTGGTCTGAATTCGAAAAAAGATGGATATCATCAGTGCAAATCCTTGATCCATCTTTATTTGATGAAGTAGAATCGTTTTCAAGTCGGGCCAGATACGACCAAAAGCTCCTTTTTAATTCAACTAACGAAGTTCTGGAAGAGGTATGCAGTCGTTTCATTCCCGAATCATCTTTTATCAAACAAAACGTTTGGCCCGTCCCTAAAGGAATGGACCTAATAAACGAGGTATGGTCACGGCTCGAGTCATGTCTTTATAAGCTTTATCCTCGAGATTTGGAGAAGCTCGTAAGAAACGACATGGAAACATCAAGAATGTGGATGAACTTTCAATCCGTGTCACGTGAAATAGTTATCGAGATTGAAGAATCAATATTTAGAGAAACGATCGACGATACGCTTTTGAGTTTATTAGAAGACGGAACGGATTACACTCTATATCTTGTTCGTGAACATCCCACGGATCATTCGATAGGGGTTTCAGAAGATGTTTTTTTTTATTAATGAGCAACTTAATATATTAGCCTATTAGGGATTGGTTTTGGTGTGTTTTGTGTGATTTTTGGTTACTTAACACATATAGTTCAAATGATATATCAATGGAGTTTAGTTTGTAATAAGCATATATATATATAGAAAAATGATATACAGAGGTGGATGTTTGTAACCATTTGTGCTCACTAACGGTCTTATATATATATTACTAAATAAATCATCTATGTTTGATGGTAGCCTTATTTCACAGCTGCTTTTTTTTAATGATCGCTAAAACCACATTGAACTCGACATGACTCCAAAATCTATGATTGTTTCCATCGAGTCACTTTGTTTCACAGGCTAAGCCTGTGAGTACCCCTGTACCTTTTTCCACAAGCTAAGATGACGCACTTTGACTGACTGCTCCTATCCTCTTCAAATAATCGCCGAATTTGGTAACCTTAGACTGCTCAAGTATGCCGTCCAGTCTCATTATCCTCGATATTTAATCCATCATTATTTGTTTTTGTAGGGAGAGTCGTGAGGGTATCAAGCGTGTTGAGAGGAACGTTCATTCTTGTAACCCTGTTTATATATAGTGATTTGTGGTAGCGGTCTAAGCTTGGTGAGCCGAACCAAGTAAATCTTTTGTGTTGGTGTTGTTTTTTCTTGTTTACGTTCTTATCGGTTATAGTTGTGCTGATTTCTTGCTATGATAAGCAATCCCAACATTTTTGATGACTGGATCCAAAATATAAACAAAATATTACACGTAAGATATACATAGCCACAACCACAATACTAGTTAAACAAGTTATCATGAATTCATGATATTGACTGTTGCAAAAAAAGAAAAACAATTTATAAACGTTCAAATTTTATCTGAAAGAGAAAAAGTAAAATGACTTTTAAAAAGACATACATAAACGTTAGGTTAAATTAACTACTAAACTTATGATTAATAATGGATTAAGGCATACGCTGAAGATTAAAAGTGAAATAATAAAATCAATGCTTTGGATATTGAATGATTAAGGTGGTGTTTGGTTTGAGTGTGAGTTTTGTAAAAAGTATATGTTTGAAAGAAAAGTAGAAGAGAAAAATGTATGATTTGTTTTTCAAATATGTTTGTTATATCCATGTGTGTACAAAAACGTGAATTTTTTTGAAAAAAAAGTTACGAATCTAACCTTTGAATTTTACAAACATTCATAATACCCCTCAAATGCCTTTTGCAGTACATGCATAATGTACAACGCTTGCGGTACATAAGCTATCCCTTTCGTATAGGGAAAATTGTGTGTACAGCAGGGCTACAACAATGTGAATTTTTTTAAAAAAATGTTACAAATTTAACCTTTGAATTTTATAAACATTCATAATGCCCCCCTAAAATGTCTTTTGCAATACATAAATATGTGCCGTACATAAGCTATCCCCTTTGGTATATAGTTAAAACTGATATTTTATGTAGGGAAAATAATCCATAATGCAGATTTGTTATTATTACTTTTTTCCATTTTGCCCCTTGAAGTTTATTAAATGTACACATTAAATCTCCGGTATGTGAAAGAGACAGTACCTAAGATTACGTAATGCTGCATTACGGATGATATCCCCATATATTATTTTAATATAAAATAAAGGAAATATGAGTAATTAGATAGGTTTTTGATTTTTTTGAAAAATGTTTCAATCACTTTTCTTATACACACCTTCTATCAATCTTTATACAAACTCATATCTAATGAGTTTTGCTAAACCCATAATCATTAAACAAACAACAGCAATCATTTTCATATCTATTGATCCATTCCCATACCCCATACTAAACACACCCAAAAATGAGACTGGTGATTTGTACATCATTAATTCGACATTCACTACTAAAATAATTGATTTTTGTGTTTTGCCGAATGTTTCTTTCTTCTATTTTAATAAAAATTTGGTAGTTAAAAAAAATCATATCATTTTGGGCAAATTGCCTAAAAAAAGGCAATTAATGTTATCTTTCACAATAAAAAGGGTAACATTAATTTTGCGATAATAAAAAGAGTCATTATTTAATTTGAAACAAATAAGGAAGTCACTAATCAATTTAAAACATATAAAAGGTAAAACATTGTTCAAGTGTGATGGTTTTACGTTGGTACCCTTTTATTGGTTTGAAATTGATTACTAAACCACTTTTGTCGCAAAATTAACATTATAAAAAACATCATTAATTGCCCATTTTTAGACAATTTGCCTTGTTATTTTTGATTATTGAACTCAAAATTTTCATTTATTTTGTACTTGATGAGGGACAAAATAGTCAAATCAATCGTTTGTTTACAAGTTGTGGATCTTGTTAATTAGAAGAGGCTTTTTTTAATCTTTTCTTTACCGTCAGTCTTCTTTTTCTCGATTTCAAGCCTACTAATGCTTTCAACCATCAATTCACGAAGCCTTGGACCATCAATTAACATCTTGTAAAATTAGCAATAGCATGCAATTTATAAACGGTAGTACAGTTAAATCATAAAAGAATGTATAGGAAGTTAAGTTGGTGCAATGTATTAATGTCGAGATTTAAGACGCTATATATCTCTTTTCTATATATGATTTAATTGAGAGACGAGCATGACCCATTTTCGTGTATGACTTTAACAGTCAAAGTACTTTAGGAATTTAAGAGCAAACGTGGGTAACCACTAAGAGGACAACCAAAGATAGTTGTGGAATATATAATGTCTTATCATGTCCTATAATATAGAACTAGTTGGTTTATAAGGCGTTTCGGGGTTTCAATTATCGTGTTTGCGTTTGTTATTGATGCAGTTCTGTTATGCTATTTATAAATCTAAAAATCCCATTAGAAGATCGTTCAAAAGTTTGTAATATCGATCGAATACATATAAAAAAAAACCCAAAATGGGGGTGCCATAACCACATTCAAAAGTTTGCAATATAAAATAGGGTTTAATGCATGAGAATGTAATAAACTTTACTCGTTTTGCTATTGTGTGTATTCAACTTTAAAAACCTCTATTGTGTTTATTCAACTCTTATTTTTTCACAATTGATGTAACATGTCATCTAGATGAAAAAATAATACACACAATAACAAAAAAAAAAGACAAAATTGGATACATACAATAGCAATATGGTCAAAGTTGAATACATAAAATAACAAAACACACAATAGAGTTTAATACACACAATAGAAGTTGCAAGTTTGATACATCAATCATGATAAAATAAGCGTTCAATACACACAATAGAGGTTTATAAAGTTGAATACATACAATAGCAAATTGAACAAAGTTTAATACACTTTCATGCACCAATCCGTATAAAATAAAATAAAAAAAGGCAGGTTGATAGGCAGCTAGAAACGGAAAAAAAAACACCAATACAAATTTATATGTATTTAAAAGCAATACAATAACGACGCAAAAAAAGTTTGCGATATGAAATATGTATGTTTGTTTTATACAGTAATAACAAAAACTCGAAGCATGTAGGCTGACAGACAGCAAGAAACGAAAAAGAAAAAAAAAACAAGCAAGAAAAAAAAAGACCATTAAAAATTTATATGTATTTAAAAGAAAAACAATATACCAATACAAATTTATATGTGTTTAAAAGCAACACAATAACGATGGAAAAAAAGTATGCAATACGAAATATGTATGTTTGTTTTGTACAATAATAATAATAATAAAAGAAGTAGCATACAGACTGACACACAACTAGAAACAAAAAAGGAAAAAAAAAACAGACAGTCTAACAAGCAGTTGCGCAGCAGGTTGGTAGGCAACATGTTTGCTTCACCACGACGTGGCAACGATCAGACAGTGGCACGTAAACCTTTAATACATAGAGTAAGATGTCACTGTTCATTAACATGCCCTTTGATACATAGAGTGATATATTATAATATATATATATATATATATATATATATATATTTTTAATATATATAAACCACACTAGTAATCACTAATGATCCCATAGTATGACTATAACGGGAATTGAATTCTCGATTAACCGAGTTACAAAGATAAAGCTTGCTACTTGATCAAAGCCCTATCGGTAGAATCATAGTAATTGATGTGTCATAATATCATATAACTTAATGAATGTTTTAAAAGTTTC
>JAOEHQ010006294.1:0-17561 GCA_025447715.1 Asclepias incarnata
TTAGAAGTTATATATTAGTCCAAGGACCTAGTTTGCAATTATAGAGGTCCTTATTGTAATTGTTTATTTCTAGTTAGCCCCTAGCTCTTCCTATATAAGGAAATCTCCTTAGTTGTATTTCACACACCTTCATAATCACTTTCATTAATACAATGTAGCTTTTACAATTTGTAATACAGTTAATATTATTGTCAATTTTGATTAATGGATCATATCATTTCAAGTATATTCTAATTTTTTGAATGGTTGATTTAGGAGTTTGTATGCATTAAAGTACACTTTAGGTGACTTTTGACATCTTTGAACCCATTTGCCCTGTTTCCTTCTAATCTTTTTTCTTTTCCTAAGTTATAGATTAGCATAAAATGAATCATGCGTGTATATGTTAGTGGGTCGAATCTATTACTGGAAATATTGTATTTCTGCAGGACTAGGATGTTCTTTAGTTTTAAGTTACCTAAAATCGGTTTATGTGCAGACCAAGTTTGCAGCTCTTGTTGACGTGCATAGCGTCAAGCGAAGTGACTCAGATGCGAGGATAGTAGTCGTTAATGGAGTTAACCCAAATCCCCAGGGTGATGATAAGGATCCCGCATCAAAGTTATTATCTATCAGCAACCACAATAAAACACATCTCTCCAAAGATTCGAGTCAAGGTATAACTTTATCTCTAATGGGTAAAATGGGTGGTGTTCTAAGACTTTAAACCGAAACGGGTTAAAAGCTACAGAAGGCTCGAAAGCTTAAACGGTTAAACCTTCCAAAAGGCTCGAAAGCTGCTTAAGTGTATTCAAAGTTTGTAAAACCTTTTTAGTAGTTGCACAAAAAAGAATCAGGTTGTAGTTAGTATAGTTTTTATTATCATAATTGACGCATTTGTTATCTATTTAAAGTATATTCAATGTGTATTCAAAGTGTTTGCAGTTCAGCTCAACTCGGTGTGTTTTAAACCTTATCTATCAACTGATTCTTTATTGTATTCTCGACCAGAGGTCATGAACAAAGAAGGTAACACGTGGGATGAACTCAAAGAGGCTTTAATCGCAAAAAAATCAGAGTTGTTGGAGATGAATGAAGAGATGAAGAAAGATTCTGGTTGGAACAAATGGTCATATAGAGCCTTAAGAGGTAGTGCACTTGGTCCAACAATGGCAATGTTAAGATCAAGTAACAACATTTGAAATCAATGCAACCTGTTTTATATATATGTTTATGATACAACCAGTTTGATCCAAGTTTGGCAGATCTGAATTTTGAGACCTTCAGTCCTGCTGCACTTTATAGCATTAGAAGTTTATATATATTTTTCGTTTTAGGAAATGTATGAGTCGAAAGGCCACAATGTTGCAAATTAAGCTCGATGCAATCAAGTTTTAGGCTAATGTAATCTTTTTCATCTGCGTGTTGTGTTATAGCTCCTCATTTGAAAGTTAAACCCAATGTTGAAAGTATCATCGCCTTTTTTTTATGTCAAACCAAGCAAAATAGAGCTAGAGACAGTTCATTCTTCATTTTATTTAAAAATACATTTAAAATTGATTTTTGTTTTGTTTTCGTAGAGCTGGTATAAAAATCTTATAAACCCTCATTACGACTTCTTCTCACTCATTTGTTTTGGTCATCCTTTTGAAAAAATATCCGATCCACTCTTTCTTTTCTTGCATCTATATCCAAATACATCTATCTATATCTAAAACATAGGTAATTGTTCATTTGAGTCCATGTTTTAAGTTGAGTCCTAATGGACCAATTCTAGCCATTGGATCATCCCCATCAATGGCTAGGATTGAAACTTATCATCTAACTAACAAATTTGGACGAAAGGGTATTTTTGTCCATTTGTATTAAAAATAAAAACCCTACCCAGAGTTACCCCTCCCCCCGTCTTCCTCTTCCCCCCAAAACACATAGACACACACACCCTCTCTCATCTCCTCCTCCGGCGACGGCGACCACCACCACCATCATCTCCCACCACCACCAACAGACACATACACACACAGACACACAACACACACACACACATTTTCTCTCTCTCTCTCTCTCTCTCATCTCCGACGACGGCATCTCCGGCGACGGGGATTGTAACCACCACCATCTCCGTTCACACCACCATCTCTGACCACCACGACAGTCTCCGGCCACCATCTCTGACATTTGATTTTCCTTGAACAATCAAGTTTGACTGGCTTTGATTGTGTACTGGAATGTGTTGATTTGTGTCAAAATTTGTTTTACCTTTACCAATCAAGTTTGATTGGCTTAGCCAATCAAACATTAATAATGATCTCAATGAAATTTGATTGGATATTGATTCACCGGAGTAATTCGCCGGGGTAGATTAGACGGAGATGGTGATTATGGACGTGGATGGCGACGGTGACGGGGATGAAGACGGAGACGTCAATCGTCGTCACTGTATTCGATGGCGACGATTATCGCCGGCGATTGCGCCGCCGCCGATGGCGGTCAACGGCCGGCGATGAAGATGGAAGATGATCGGAGTTGATTACAGCCGGTGATGAAGATGATCGGAGGTAATGGACGAAAATACCCTTCCATGTGTAAGTTTCCTTTTGATATTGACCATTGATTATTGTTGATCCAAGGGCTTAGATTAGTCCCTTGGTTTTCACCATTTTCTTAGTTTCTACATGAATACCACCCCTAAAACATATATACATCTGCTTTTATTAAATTTGATTTTGATTTTGATTTTTTTTTTCCTTTCAAATTTAATTTGATATTGTTCCTTTTCATAAAAACTCGTTGCCAAAGTTGACTTGGGGTCAACTCGTCAGTCTTTGCTACGTAATAGTAATCTATCTTCCATTGATTTTCATGGCATATACATAATAATAATCTTTGAATGATCTATATATAGACATATAGTCTAGTGTTGTGTAACCAAAAAGACTTCAACCAGAAAACTACTGTAAGTCATGAAATAATTATAATTATTCCTCTTAATTATATTTCTCCAATTGGTTTTTTATTATTTTGTTAATGTTTTTGGAGTATTTAATTGCCCAGTTGTAACAACCGTCACCTGAGCGTTCCGTCTGACAGTACTTTTCGTTCATGTATGTATCATTTCAGTTCATTATTATCCGATCTAAGTATATATACGTGTGATTGAATAGATTAAAGTATGAATAAGACAAGATATATTCAGTCGTGTTCTAGAATTGTTGACTTTGAGACTTGGTGCGAGAGTTTGAGGAAGACTAGTTGTTTAATGGAAATGCCTAAATAAAGATTTAAGATACTTTTGAAAGTCAAATATAGTCATGTGACCATTCGTTGGATTCATAATTCAAAAATATTTCATAAAAGTCAATTAAATTATTTATATGTCTTTCGGTATTCGTTCGGTAAGCAAAAAGGACTAAAATTGTAAGACATTTCGTTAGTCTGACGAGCCTCTTCCCCCTCCCTCCTAGGGTTTTCCTATAAATAGGAGGCTAGGTTTTCTTGTTTTCTTTCTTGTTGGTGCCGTTCCAAAAACACACACATATAGTGTTTTTCTTTTAATCTTTTCTCTCAAAAATTCTCTCTTTAATTTTCTTTCTTTCAATTCGGTTTTAACAATTAAAGATCAAGCAAGAATTGTATCCTATATTCATCATTCAGTTCGTGTATCATCATCATCATTGAAACCGATCCATATTTATATAGTGTAAGTGTTTATATTGTGATCTTAATCAAATCGGTTTCTATGTGTTTTTGTATATGATTTTTCTTTGATCTCTTATTCTTAAACTATCATTCAATGGCCTAATTCCCTTTGCGGTATGATTGTCAAATATTTGGCGTGGACAATAAGGTCAAGTCGACCCCTTTGCACTCCCATTTAGTGGACTTCGTATCACAATAACTATTGGGGTATTGTTTCTTAGCCTTTCGAATTTGAGATCTTAGCAAGAATTGTACCAAGAATCCATTGTTTTGGAGCAAAAACTCACGACTTCAGAGCTGGACCAGATTGAATTCGACTTGTATATGGTTGGGTTCGATCTATATGGTTCATTGGTTTGTCTGTCTTATTGCTTCAATCAGTTTTTATCAAAAACTAGTCGATTTCATGTTCTGGATTTAAATTGTACAATTGTCAAACACTTGGTGTGCAATGGACCAATCTTGACCATTTATGTACTGATGTGGTGGACATTGTGCAAATATGATCCGTGGATATGAGATTTCTAGCCCTGGATTTCTTTGTGTTACCAAAAACGTCTTAAAAATCGTCCCGATTATGCTGAAAATGCGTTTTCAGCCATATTTATGTAAAATTCGACCAAGACCTGTTTGAGTTCGACTTTAATCTTGTTTTTATCAATCTCAAACTGATTTCATGTGGCTTGGTGCTTAAACGACTCCTTAATGTAGTTAAATCGTTTTAAAAGTACTAATTCCGACTCGTAAAGGCTTGTTTTAATACATAAATTGATTTGGCAAAGTATTGAACTCAACCAAACAGATTGAGCTCGAACTCAATTTTGTATTTTTAAATAAATAAAATCCATGTTCGTTAATTGGCTCAAAAACTTGTCAGAATTGCTTAAAAAGTGTTTATTTTGATCGTATGGTCACAAAACGTTTTAAAAGTTTGGATAGATGTCGAGTTGGACTTGGTCAACCTCAACCAAGTCAAGTTGACTTTGTCAAGGCCAACTAAGTCGAGTTGACCTCCCTTGGTTCGGTTCTTGTTGAGTCTTGTGGCTTATGTCTTCGGTTGTTCGTCTAGCAAAGTGTATGTCTCGTGCAATGTTCGTTCTTGGTTGTCATTAATTCAAATTGATTAAAAGTAAAGTTGTAATGGTCATTTTTAAGTATTTTGAACTTAAGCAAGGACTTTGATGTCAAAACTAGATTTCTTTTCAATTTATTCGAGTCTTGATTTGTCACTTATAATAAAACGTCATTCAAAAAGTTAAATAAAGACAATTGAATTTAAAGGCATTTCTATTAGGCTAAGACTTGAGACAAAAGGCTGTTATTAAGAGTTGTTATGTATTGTTGATAGGTGTTGACTTTCGTGGACTTTGACTGTGTTTGTTCGTGCTTGTCGTGCTTATTCGTTATACTTTCACTGTGATTTTCAGGTGAGTTTCGTAGCCCCTCTTTTTACAAGTTTTGGGGTGGAAAGTATACTTCTTTTACAAACAGTTTATGTCGATTTCTATTTATGTACAATATTGAGCCTGTTCGTATAGAGTTACTTGTGCCTATTTGACGTGCTCTAGACTTGCTTTATATGTGTGATTGTGTGTGTTTGTTTGACGTGCTTATGTGACGTGCTTTCTGGATGTGTTTTGGTATGTGTGTTGGAAACTTTGGACTAAGGCAGGTACCGTAAGGCCAGACTTTGACTTGACTTGACTTTGATTCGAGGCAGGTTGTTGAACCATAAGACTAGAATCTTGATAGGTGTAACTCTGCTCGTATATATTGTACTAATGTTTTGTCTTAACAGGATTGACAATATTTTCATAACTTTTGACTAGACTTTTGACTTGACTTTTTGACTAAAAACCTACGAACTCACCAACTTTTGTGTTGACACGATTTAGTATACTTTTCAGGTACTCAGGCTAATCAAGGATAATGACTGCTAGTGCTAAAGGCTGGACTTTGGAGATTAGAGCTCCAATTATTTAGTCAGACTTATTTAAAGGCTGGATGCCTTTGTCTTTTCTCTTTTAAGAATGTTATGTAATAAAGTACTCTTGCATTTTAATGAATTGAACTTGTTTTGGAGAATATATCTATTATATTCTTATTCATTTAGTAGTATCTATGTAATTACATGTCGTGCTGTATTTTTCATGACATCCCATGTTTCCGCCAACAGTGGGGTGTTACACCAGTGTTGTTTCTTTATTTTATGGGTTTAATCAAACAATCATCTTTTATTTATTTCCCCCAGCAAAAAACAATATATAGACATATAGTCTACACATATAGTCTAGTGCTGTTGCTTGTCTTTATTTCCTTCCTACCACGTATATTTCTCTAATAATTTATAAACCTTACTTCAAGACTCAACATTTTATGGTGAATAAATCCTCCACGTATGATCAAGGGCTTCCACTTACGTCTTAGCCAAAAATACAGCTCTATTCTCACTCTTTTGTTTTAATCATCTTTTCCAAAAAAAATAAATAAATCTGATTTACTCTTTCTTTTCTTACATGTATATCCAAATACATCTATCTATATCTAAATAGCAGGTTTTAGATCAAATGGTTAACACAGAAATTATGTGTTCGAATTTTACTCCTTGAAAGACCGGATGCCTTTTTTTACTTTAAATAGAGCCGGATACAACGTCTCTACGTTAGATAGGAGTAATTAAGACGGTTTACAATTCAAGACTCTAACAATTTATGGTGAATAAATCCTCCACGTATGAGCAAGGGCTTCCACTTACGACTTATCCAACAATCTACACTAAAAAACATATATACATCTGCTTTTATTAAAGTTTGATTTTGATGTATTTTTTTCCTCTCAAATTTAATTTGATATTGTTCTTTTTCATAAAAAAAAAAAAAAAAGCGTTGCCAAAGTTGACTTGGGGTCAACTCATCAGTCTTTGATACGTACTAGTAATCTATCTTCCATTGAATTTCATGGCATATACATAATAATAATAATAATAATAATAATAATAATAATAATAAAGGAAAAATGAGTAATTTCATGGCATATACATAATAAAAACAGTCACGTGTTTATTTTGTAAAATATATTAAAAAATTAACATATGAGTGGTTTTCATTCAAGTTAGATGTAAAACAACACCATATTCGGTTCTCCTAATAATAATCATAATCTTTGATCTATATATAGACACATAGTCTACTACTATGTTACCTAAAAGACTTCAACCAGAAAACTACTGTAAGTCATTAAATAATTATAATTCTTCCTCTTAATTATATTTCTCCAATAGTTTTTTTGTTATTTTGTAATGTTTTTGTAGTATTTAATTGCCCAGTGTTGTTTCATTATTTTATTTATTTTTCCCCTGTAAAAAAATAAATCATCTTTTATTTAATTAGTTATTATCATTTACATATTTATTGTTGACTTCGATTTTGATCAACATCTGATTTTATTACATTATTTATTTATTTATATTGGTGACGGTAATTATTAAAACTTATTTAATTAGCAATACAAGACTGGTGTGGTCATATTTTGTTGAATATTTGTTATTCTTTGGAAAAAAGAAGTAAACAGTGTCGTTTTAGTGCTTCCCGTTTAATCTGTTTTGACCCTGTTCTATGCAAAAAGACTTTGATTTTCATGGCATATACATAATCATCATATTAATTCTTTGATTTTCATAGACATATTGTCTACTCCTGTGTAGCCAAAAAGACTTCAACCAGAAAACTATTGTAAGTCATGAAATAATTATAATTCTTCCTCTTAATTATATTTCTCCAATTGGTTTTTTATTACTTTTGTAATGTTTTTGAAGTAATTGCCAACTGTTGTTTCTTTACTTTATATATTTTTCCTCTGCAAAAAAAAAAAAAACAAACATGTTTTATTTAATTAGTTATTATCATTTACATTTATTTATGTGTACGCACTATTACGATCATGATTTAGAACACATGTGATTTTCCTATTGTTGACTTAAATTTTGCTCCACACCTGATTTTATTACATTATTTATTTATTTATTTATATGGATCATCCATCAATTAGTATATCATTAGAAGTCGTACTTATATGCTAAAGGGGACGCGTGTCGCTGCCTGTTTTAGTTGAATTATTAGATGATTTGAGTTTTTTTATATTCAAATGTAGGATGTAGGTTTTTCCGCAACAATTTTTTTCATGCTCTACTGATTTTGCTAATATTGTGAAATGTGAACAGAGCTATCATATATTATTGAAGATGTCTCCATGGAAATATGATGTGTTTGTAAGCTTTAGAGGTGAAGATATTCGTAAAAGCTTCATTGATCATCTTTTCAAAGATTTCAAGCAAAACGGAATTCATGCTTTTAGAGATAATATTGAATTGCCTAGAGGAGAAGAAATATCTTCTCATCTCCACAAAGCCATTGAAAATTCGAGGTTTTTGATGGTCATCTTCTCCAAAAATTATGCTTCTTCATCATGGTGTCTGAGGGAACTTGTGAAAATTCTCAATGCCAAGCAAATGGAAAAGCCAAAACATGAAGTTCGAATCTTATTTTACGATGTTAAGCCCGAAGTGGTGAGGAAACAAACTGAGAGCTATGCCGAAGCATTTGCCAAACATGAATTATCAAATAGAGCCGAGGTAGATGAATGGAAGGAAGCTCTGACAATGGCAGCTACGTTATCTGGATGGGATCTTAATGACATGACAAATGGGTAAAAAAATCATGTAACTCAACTTATTACTTTAGGTGTTTTTCGTGTAAACCAATTAATCTTGTGGCTCTATTAAAACTCGTCCTATGTATTTTTTGTGAGCAGGTATGAGTCCAAGTTCATTGATTGCATATCCAAAGACATCCGCAAAACATTATGTGCGGTACCTTTGCATGTTGGTGAGAACCTAGTAGGTGTAGATGCTCGTGTAATTAAACTGAACTTGGTGCGCTTTATTGGTTCAAGTAAGGTTAACATGATTGGAATTTGTGGTATTAGCGGAATAGGAAAGACCACCATCTCAAAAGCTATTTATAACTCGATGTATGCCTACTTTGAGGGAAGTTGCTTCTGTGAGGATGTTCAAGAAGTCGCCAAACGGCAAGGGCTACCTCAAGTCCAGATGCAATTTATTAATAAGATCATGAAAACTGAAGATGTGAAGATATCCCATATTAGTGAAGGAATTATGGTAATAAAGAAGAGGGTAGCATGTGAGCCGATCTTACTTGTTTTGGATGATGTGGATCATCTCGAGCAGTTAGAAGCACTAGCTGAACCTCACTGGTTTTGCCCAGGGAGTTTGATTATTTTCACTAGTAAAGACAAACAGTTGCTAAGATCTCATAGGGTGGATAAAATTTATGATGTGGAGTTTTTAGATGATCGTGAAGATATTAAGCTTTTTTGTTTGTATGCTTTTGGCAAAACATATCCTACACATGATTTCAAGGAGCTCTCGTACCAAGTTGTGAAATGTTTGCAAGGGCACCCTTTGGCCCTCAAAGTTGTTGGCAGTGCTTTGTTTGGAAAGTCTGCGCGCATATGGAGAGGCGAATTGGATAGACTCCAAATGTACCCTAATTTTCAGATACAACAAAAACTGCGACCAAGTTTTGATTTGTTAGCCTTTGATCAGAAAAGAATCTTTCTTGATATTGCATGTTCCTTGATTGGGGAAAATATAGATCTTTCTGCACGTGTACTTGACAACAATAATTGTTTTGCGGTTGCTAATATTGGTGTTCTAGTTGATAAATCTCTAATTACAATATCTCCAGATGACTCGCTTCAAATGCATGAATTGATTCGAAGCATGGCAAGGGAAGTTCTACATGAAGAATCCGACAGGCCTATGCGGTTGTGGGGTCCGTCAGCGGTTGACGCTGTACTCGGTGAAAACAATGTAAGTATAAGAAATTGTATATGCTGCTCTTTTTCATATAAGCTACATGTCTCAGTACTCAAACAATCGAATGATGTTATTACTTGTATTCAGTTAACAGAAACAGCTAAAGAAGTTGAAGTTCTTGTCCTTTCATTAGAGAAATCTACTAAAACAGTTCACATAGATTGTAAAGCTTTTTCAAAGATGAAAAAATTACGGATCCTTAAAATTTGTTATCCACCAAAAGACTTACAAGACTTAGGACAGTCATTTCAATTGAGCATATCGAAGGAGTTCAGTGTGAAGTTCTCAGGAAGTTTGGATTTTTTATCCAATGAGCTAAGATTGATTTATTGGCATGGATATCCTTTCAAGTTCCTGCCATCAATTTTTTATCCGGAGAACGTTGTTGCCATTGACTTGTCTTTCAGCAACATCAAAAGTTTTTGGACGACACCTAAGGTATTTACTTTTTCATATATGACTTTCTTTGTTAACGGTCAACGATATAATATCTTTCCTTCTTGTCCTTGATTTTAGTGTTTTAAAAGCTTGAAAGTGATGAAGCTAAGGCACTGCCGTAACCTAACAACTACCCCTGACTTCACAGAGATGGTGAATCTCGAAAAGCTAACTCTTGAAGGCTGTGTGAGTTTGGTTAAGCTTCACCCATCGATTGGAATGCTCAAGAAACTTTTTATGTTAAATGCTTATGGAACAGCCATAACAGAATTTCCTTCTTTCATATCATCTCTAACCAACCTTCAAGTACTAAAGATTGGCAGATATCAGCACACCGAGTCTCGTTCATGGTGGACATCAATCTTCCAAAAGCAACCACAAAGTTTGGCGGTGCCTTCTTTGGCAAGTTTACGATTGCTAAATGAGCTAAGTCTTAGAAACTGCAATATATCCGAAGTGTGCCATGACATTGGAGCCTTATCGTGTCTATTTAGATTAGATTTGAGTGAAAACAACTTTACTAAGTTACCTGGAAGTTTGGGTCAACTTTCTGGTCTTCTCAGTCTTCGACTTGATGGCTGCAAGAAGCTCGAAGTGTTGCCAGAACTTCCACCAAACATTGTGCGGCTTTCTGCAAATAATTGTACCTCCTTGCAAGAACCGCCAAGGCTAATTCAGCGACAACGTGGTCTTTGGTATGAACTCAAGAACTGTCCAAAAATGTATGGGAATGTTACCATTGATAGCCAGGTGTCTATGTCGCAGACTCGACTTATGGACTCATCTACAACTTCACATGCGTCTACAAACCCATTTTCTTTTTTTGTGGAGGTGTTGGGTATCCAGAGTAAGATACATGAATTCTTCAGTGGAAGTGGTTCCAGGAGGGGAGATAAAAAGTTGACGATGATATTTGATGAAGAAATAAGAATTCCACGGTGGTTTAAAAATAAAAGTAAGGGAAGTCATGTAAAGGTGGAATTACCTCCAAATTGGTGCTTCTCTAAGTTCAAGGGATTTGGAATTTATGTTGATTTCAAGCGGGAGTCTGATCTCTCTGATGGAGAATTCGACCGTGGTTTACAAATCTCTGTGAACAACTTTGATGGAGCCTCTCTAATTGAATTTCATGCAAGTACCCCACTATTTAGGTATAAAGTATTCTTTGTGTTGTGTTCAATTATAACCGTCAGAGATAATAATTTTGATCGGGGATGGGAAAAAGCAAAGAATTTTGTCACATTTACATTCGGAGATAATAATGTTGAGGTGAAGGAGTGTGGTGTAAGACTTGTTTGTGATGATGATCAAGATTTAAAAGAAGAAACGGTTTTAGGTATGATACAACACCTCCCACCGACCTCAAAAGGTTGCTTACACTTATCCGACGGTGGTGATAATACCATGGTGTTTTTTTAATAAAAAATTTGTGTAATTTATGGATTTTCTTAATCATAGCCTTAGTTTCAACTACGAGTTACCCATGTACAATACTTTACTCCTTTGAAGTTTTGCTAGAATGTGTTTTATAATATTTTTAAATTTAAAGATTGTATTAGTATTTATTCGAAATTGAAATAAGAAATTTGCTTTGACTTTTAAAAAAAAAAAGAAGAAATAAGACTAGTTATATTTAAATTTTATACTTAATTAACAAATTATGTTTAATCTTGAAATAATGTGAAGTTAATAAATCTTTTTCAAAAGAAGTTACTTAATGGTTAAATGTAATTAAAGTAAGACCTAATCAACAAATTATCTATGCTATATTACTAGTTGTAGACCCGTGTAAAACACGGATCATCCATAGTTATAGACCCGTGTAAAACACGGATCACTTTAAAGATTTAAGACAGCCTACACATTTCAAGTATGTCCAGAAACAAAAAATGAATCAATTGAATGGCTTCTAAATAACAATATAGCTCTGGTAATCATATTCGATAATATAGCATTTGGTAAAAATTAATCAATTGAATGGCTAATGGTTCTTCAGATGGTTCTTCCAATAGCTCGATCAACATCTTGTTTATAGATAATCTCACCTCATCAAGTGGAGCGTTTCCCCATCTACACATTCACAACATAAATGTTGCATTCGAAGTAGACATAGATTTGGCTAATTCGAATTAGTTATAAAGCGAAGATCAAATATAAATAAATACACATTATTGGGATAATAGATTTAGAGACAACACAAGTTTTGATTTTTTTTTTCCATTAACGCCAGTGATTTATATAAAAAAAATCTGATAACACATTATCATCTTTCGTATATAAATCGAATATCGATCACAAAGTATAGCTCAAAGAAAGGTTGACTTACATTTGGTAATGAGATTCTTTGAATCTTGTTGCTTGAAATAGAAACTACGATGGTCAAGTGATTTGTAATGGTTCTTTGCATATATGTTAGCCCAAACCTTGTTAAAGTCAGATAGACAAATTAATAATAATAATTTCATAAAATATAGAAAGTGATTTTATCACATATAAGTTGAACTAAAAGTTTGTCACATGGCACTCCAATTTTTTTCTACTTAATGAAACATGTCTATGGCCACTCAATGATAACTCAGTATCACTTAGATCCCGCGTTTTACGCGGGTGTGTTGAATAAATTTGCTTTCAATATATCCGATAAAATAAAATAGTTAACATTTGAGTAAAACGTATTTATTTTGGTAACCAAATTAAGTCGTTTTATTAAACATTTTTGCACTTCTATAAAGCATAACATAGATCCAATAAGCAACAATCGAAAAAGTACTTGAGGTTGGAGAATCCAGACATTATTATCAAATGATTAAGACATACTTAAGAAAGTAAGAAAGTAAGAAACTCATGGTTAAAAAACGACAATACATGCAAGTGTAATGTAAATAAGCACTTAGCTGTCACCTCAAATTGAAAAGGATACCAATAGTAAAGTCAAATACAACATTATTTTGGCTTTCGTTTCACATAGACAAATTAATTACAACTTGATTACAGTTACAATTGCTACTCCTTTAGCCAAAACTTGCTTTAACCATACCATTGCTTCCAATTGCTATTCCTTTAGCCAAACCTTGCTTTAAACCCAACTTCACAGTGCCTTGAAAGGCAGCAGAGTACTCGGTTATAGCCTTATTTTCGCCCACAAACGAATAAACCATCCTGATTAGTGCCACGAACAGCCATATGACCACTGCCATTCTTGACAAATTGCTATGGAGTTTGTCCCCTGTGACATAAATAATCATGAGTAATATGAAGAAAAGATAACATTAGCAACAGACTATAGCAGGTCAACATGAGTTTTAGCTTGGGTTTGGTTGCCTCATCCACGCACACTTTTTTGTCTAAAATTTTTAAAAAGTGAAAACTAAAGTATTTAATACTCTTAAGTAAATGAAGCCTTTGATGTGAGTTCACTTGCAATTGAACTACAAGAATCAAGTCAAATGGGTTGAAACTCTCCCGGAGTATACTATTTATTGCATACAACCTTCTAAGTGTTTTCAAATGGGTTGAAATTCATGTCACATTCAATCCATGTAGCTTGGAAAGCAACCCGGCCAAAAAACTTAACTTGAGAACATGATATGCTACAAGATGCCTCGAACTTACTCACTTAGGTATACTTGAAATGTCCAAATCTACATCATCGAAGTGACAGAGCTTCAATAATACTTTAGCTTTGCAGGAAAATAGATTTTAAGAAAAAATACTACTAATGATCTGATAAAAAAAAAAACTTCTTAGCTACTCCGGTTTACCTGACGACATGAGTCCACTCCAGATGAGATAGCAGCTTCACTATCCCGCGGCACACCAGCCTAATCTCATACTTCTTCCAGAATTAGTACACTTACTCAAGTGATTCTCGACTACTTGCAACTTTTGAGCCTCTTTATATTCAGGTTGTTTCCCTTGAAAATAAAAGGTGTCTCCTTGAAAATAAAGGTGTCTCCTTGCACTTTCAAGCTGTCCTATACTCTAATGCTTACACAAATTAGAATCAAGAATTTACATTTTTCTCGCTACTGCTGCTCTATTGGCACTTTCAAGGTGTCTACTTGCACTTTGAAGTTGTCCTAAACTCTATTGACACTAATACTTTTGGAGCAAAGAGCTCTTTTTTGAACTCGCTACTGCTGCTCAGCCTCTTCATTTTTCACATCAGGAACATTAGCTAAGAAATCATTATGAAGTTGAGCTATACATCAAAACCGTGAAGGGGTTAATTTAGGTAGTATTATAAAAAAAACATGGGGAACAGAGCAAACACGTTGAAAGTAGTTCAAGTGGACTTAATGCATACAACACAAAAAAGCGTTCTTACAAATTATGGATAATACGCATAAAATAAAAGGACTATCTTGTTTCTAGATATACCTGTTTCCATGGCATTAAAAGCCAATGTTAAAAGAATCAAATCTGTAAAAAGAAAAACAAAAAGAAATCAGTTCGAATCATTTCTCATGAGACAAAGTGTTTAAAGAATACATAGACTTAAAAAGAGTTGAGGAGAGTAACCTCAACATGCTCTAGGCCTTCATCATCCTTCCTAACTCTATTAAGGATACGTTGGCGAGCTGCTCGGTTTCTGCTTTCCTGACCATATCCAGTAACACTTGACCCAATCCTGACCCTAACCTGCTACAAGGAATGCACATTTTTTAAAAATATTCGATAGTTCACAAATTATAAAGTACAAACTCCATACAACACTTTGAGTTCAAGGTATTAAAAATACCAGACTATCATTTGGAAACCTGACCAGAGACTTGTTAAAAACCTTGTACCTAGAAGGAAAAAAACTTTTTAAACGTAAAATTACGTAAACGCTACAAAATATAAGTGCACAACTAATAAAATTTATTCTCGGGAGTCTTACTCTTTTGGTTCAAATATCAGTTCTTTAAAAACACCGTGGCTATTAAGGGAAGCACTATTTTAGAGCTGATGAGTCATAAGTGTATGAGTGACCCCTCAAGTAAATAAAAATCGGGTGCTGAGATTTTAACCAAGAATAACTACTCCCGTATAAGTCAAGTCATCTATAAAGAGCATACCTTAAAAACTATAGCTATAAAGGAACACGCATACATTTTAATAGATTAAAAAAACATCAGCAGACCTCAAATTTAGACCCTGCATCTAATAGTAATCACTTTTTTCAATTGCCTATTTCAAAGAGGACATATTATTTGAAGTTCCTGATTTTTAGCAGTGCCATAGATAATAAGATACTTATATCAACATTTAAAAAGCCATCCTATAACGATATCGAGTTAAGTCCCGTAGCTTATCCCATTTAACTCATTATCTGATAAGTAAACACGTCAATGTTGCCAATTCTAGAGCCTGCAAAAGATGTTATGCCAAGTTAAGTACAAACCTTACTAATTAATCCGTCGTCATTCATAGCACTGCTAATCGTCTTAAATACCAAGCATTTAGCTTCATACCAAGCAAGCAGGTCAAGCTGTCAAGATGCTAGCCGGAAAATCCCAATGACCAACGTTTATCAATCACAACCTTCTAACTTTGAGAAAGTAAAAACGAAGAAAAAAGCGATGATGTATAGCAACTTGTACCTTATAGAGTCAAAAGAACCACTTTTGAAATAAACTCCTGATTGAAAATAAAGCTATAGCATAGAACAACGAAGCTCGTAACTGAGCTAATCCATAATAGGTATTCATTTCATTCCATATGTAATTCCTAAACTAACACACTTAAGCAAAGAAATACCTAAACTAACCAAATCAAACACTTAAACCAAATGAATATAAAAAGTCAGCCCCTTTCAACCCATATTTCTGACCCACCAGACCCACCCACTTTGTCACCTCTAGAAGCCAGCATGCCTTTATTTATGAAAAAACTATACATCAATGCTTATAAGAGAGTGGTTATGTCCCCGTTGCCTTGTATAACAATCAGGTATAGCATAGCTTATAAAGATATAATATAAATAAAAATCCAAGCACGACAACTCACCAATAAAGGCATAGCACAAGCTGTCTCCACTTTTGAAGTCACAGATTATGTCAACTGGCTTAATGAGGAATTAACACACTCTCACAAACTATTAAAACTGAAACTTCTATTATTGAATGTTTTCATTTCATTTTTGATAGAATATTGAAGCTAAAAGGAACACATCGATGGTATTTGAAGCAGAAACAAATCATAACATACATAAAGTTCCAGTGAATCCAACTCAACCCCTATTAAAGAATTTCAAGAAATTTGCTTAATACACAGCACAAACCTTATGAACAGGACCAAAACCGCCTCGGCCAAGATTGTTCTTGTTTGCAAAACCCTCTGTCGCAACTTCTAATACCCAGAAAACTCAAATGATACATTGCAGGTCAATGTATAGTTAGTAGAACGCTTACAATTACAACCATGGATTCCTTTTCACTGGAGATTTCCAGATTTTCACTGGAGATTTACAGATTTCTTCAGATGCGAATAGTGACTGGAGATTTCCAGATTTTCACTGGAGATTTCCAGGTTTCTCCAGATGCGAATAGTGACTGGAGATTTCCAGGTCGGCTCCAAAATCGGCTCCAGAATCGGCTTTAGGCTCCAGAATCGGCTCCAGACTGGAGTTTCCCAGATACGAAAAGAGACTGGAGTTTCCCAGATACGATAGCGACTGCAGTTTCCCAGATACGAAAAGAGTGGAGTTTCCCAGATACGATAGCGACTGGAGTTTCCCAGATACGAAAAGAGACTGGAGTTTCCAATATACGAAAAGAGACTGGAGTTTCCCAGATAACATAACCTGGTCAATCGATGGTATCCTCGGATCTTGATCAAAAAATTAATAAAAACTAAGTAAAACACAATATCTATATCTAAAAAAATTAACATAACAAAAATAAATGTTAGTATCAACAATAAAACAATACCGTTTTAAAATAAACAAACTTTGTAAAGATCGGGAAAAGGGAAAAGGAATATCGCTGCCGGAATCCGAATGCCGGCGCCGTACTCCGGTCACCGGCAAAAACAAAAGGTTTGAAATTTGGATCATGAGAGGTGGGCGATACAAATCTGATAGAATAGTTTTCAAACCACCTCACACCCGAAATCCAATATGGAGAAGAAAATACAGATCTCAGATGTTCACTTTCCGGCGGTGGGTGGGGTGGGGATGGTGATTGGCGGCGGGGATGCTTGCCGGTGATGGCCATGGGTTTGGGTTCTCCAGCGAATGGTTAAAGTGGGTGGTGGTGGTCGTGGGGGTTGGGGGGAGAACTATGATTTCTGGGAATAAGCTTTTTTTTTTGTTTATGTATTTTATTTTATTTTTCCTTAGATTTGGGCTATTTATCCAAATTTTCAGTTGGCCATTATTTTAAAATAATATTGATGTATAATAAATATCACATCCTTTTATGTAATGTGAAGTTTGCTATTTAAAAATAAAAAATAAAAATGTAATGTGGAGTTGTGCTCCATAGGCAATTGTTAGTCCCAAAATGGGACTTAATGATTTAACTAGTTAAGCACAACTGCTAAGCATACTTAGAAGCAGTTTTAC
>JAOEHQ010006305.1:0-28777 GCA_025447715.1 Asclepias incarnata
CGATTACAATTCAACACCAAGGGGGAGATTGTTAGAAATAAAATAAATGGTGTTTAATTGTAATTCTAGTTATAATTTGTATGTTGTGAAAGTACAAGGGGTAATTGTGTAAAATAGATTTAGGAGTATAAATACCCCTTGTTTACTTAGTTTGTAATAAGCCTTTGACATTTTAATCATATGACAGATTTGATTATTCTCTCTCTCTCCATGTAACTTCCATAACACACACAAAACACCTAAACACACACTCCACCATTTCCACCATTAAAGCACCTTCAAGCTCAGATTTTTTACTTTACAATTTCATTTTCACAAAATCATCACCTCCTTATCAAGAACCTAGCCCCCTTTTCTATCATCTTCAAGTCTTACAATTTTGGTGTTAGTTTGATCATGATTTTGTATCCTTACTACTATCTACAGGTATATTAAGTAATCTTCTTTTGATTTCATACTCTTTGATTATGTTTTGAGCTCCATTTCTAGTAATTAAGTTTAGAAAGGGTTTGTGAATGATTTGGTAATCAAATGAGTTGTTTTAAGTGTTAGATTGAATGGGTTTTATGGGTATTGTTACCATAAGCAAATGATTGAGTTATTTGAGTCAATTTAATCTCAAATTAGTGGTAATTGAAGTATGAATGTTAGTTTTGGTGTTTTGGTTCGTCATAGCTTTAACTGGAATCATTTTTTGGCTGTCCAGACTTGAATCGTGCCGCGATTGAGACACATCGCGTCGCGATTGTGTTGTATAAGATTTGTCAGTTTTCAAACGTCCATAACTTTCAAACCGTAACTCCGTTTTCGACGATTCAAGCGGCCACTGAAGCGTAATTGAGTCTACTTTCTAATGGTATTGGACTTTCAGTCCAAAACATGATTTTGTTAAACAGAAATTTTAGAAATATGAACAGTGGTCGAGTTCCGTAAAGCTTTATGAACCGTAAGGTTTTGATTGAGCTTCCATTGGGCCAAATGGTACCTTGGATTTGGGTTTATGATAGTTTAAGTCTAATATGCACTCATATATCATGTTCTTAGGTTCCAAGGGCGTCCTCCTAGCTCGATAATCATTGTTGAGTAAACGTAAGCGCTCGTAAGGTAAGATACACTATTTTACCACATGAGGGACAACAAAACTTAGTAATTCTATATTGTTAACTCCCTTAAAGTATATCTCGTATATATATTAATACTAGGGATCGTTTGGGAGGCTTTATGGGTTATGAATGCATACTTATGTAGTAACAATATGCAATGATGAACGGTAAACAATGATATGTGATACGCAATGATATATGTTATGTAACGCGGTATGATATTTAATGATGTTTAATGTGTGATTATGTTTAATGTGTGATGAAGTTTAACGTGTGATGATGTTTAATATGTATATGTACATGTGTATATGTGAGATGAAATGATTATATGGATAGTACAACTAGTTCACTAGACTAGTAAGTTTTCCATGACACGTGCACGTTTAAGGGCCCAAACGTAAAGATGAACAATGTTAAATGAAATGAAAACACTCGAGCTATTTAATGTATTGAAAGAGAGTTAAGCTTAACCCGTGCTCGCACTATGAAGCTTGTACGTGGAGATGGTTGCTCGGGTGGCTCCTTGCAACATATGAGTTCACGAATTGAGTACTTTCCGGTAAGGCCTAAATAGCCACCTAGTGCCATGTGCATAACGGAATACTCCCATGAAATGATATGTATATGATATGTGATGTTTGAGTCGAGGATAGGCACAACTAGGATTATATATCCTACTATGCTAACGAAATAATATGTGATATGTGTTGAGTGAATCGAGGACTATAAGTTCTATGATGTTATATGAGACGATATGTTGTTAATGTAACGATATGTTTGATAATGATATGATGTGATGCAATGATATCTTTATTGACGTTATAATGCTAATGTGATGATAGATGATGACGAGATGATGTTACGAAACGAGATGTACCTTAATGGAAATGCAAATAGAATCTTTATTTAAAGATTAAAATGGACTAAAGCTTTGCTATACATGTGTTATCTTACTTAGCTTTAATTAGCTAACACTTGCTCTTTTAAATGTGTTGTACCCTCAGGTTAAGCAGGGTTGAGCAAGTAGAGATGATGTGCGAGGCTTGGGTAGATGCTTATGGAGCTTGCTTAGTTTACCCTTTAGTAGCCTCATTTATTAGACATTAATTATCATGTCAAGACATTATGACTTTGTTAATATGTCGTATTGGTTGTTTCTATGTTGGAACAACTATATGGTTTTCCTTTAAATTATTGTTATGATATGATGAGTAACACCTCTTTTGAGTAAATAAACCATCCGTTACGGATTGGTTAATGTTTTAAATGTTAGCTTCCGTTTATTGTGACGCCGTTAGGCAAAAGTTTTTGGAAAGCCATATTTTTAAAACGTCGGGTGTTACAAGCTGCTCTTATTTTTCTTCATTTTGAAAGTCTTTCTAACCACTTATCTATCCTTTTTGCTCATGAATCAATAATCATCTAAAACATCAATTTAGCCTAATAAATATCAAAGTTCTCTATTCTTTTTATTGAAACAATGAGGTTGAAAAATTATCACTCAAAATCACATATCCATGTTTAATGTAACAAATAAATATAAAGTACACCTAATAATCAACAAATAAGCATGATCCAAGCAAAACCATGATCAAACTGAAGATTGAAAATTTTCAAAGGTTTCAAGGAAAACCTCAAAAGTTTTGGCCATACTACAAAAAGCATCAAGAAACAAGAATAAAGAAAGAATTAGAGAAAGAAAAGGTTAACAAATCTTACTTTAAAGCCTTAGATTGTAGAAGCAAGAAAGAAACTTAGAAGAAAATTAGAAAATAAGTAAAAATATGGTGTTTGGTAGAATGCCCGGCTCAGAAAAGAAAAGCCTCCTTCCTTTATTCCTTTTTTATTGTTAATGAGCCCATGACCGACCCTTTGACCCGCCAAACGACTGTTAGGCCTTCATAACAGGAGATACACCCGGACATTCCGCCTAACATGCATCATACATCCCTTACGGGCATTAAAGCTTGCATGGCCGTGCAAAGATGTTAACGGACGTTCCAAGGGGCGTGTTTTTATAGGAGCGCTTAATATCGAGTATAAATAAGTGCTCACCCATTTACTTGTTAAGTGCTCCTTAGATAAAGTGTCTAAGGTCTGTTTGTTTAAAACTTAATAGACTTAATAAAAAATACTTAATCTATTAAGTCAATCTTTGTTTTTTTGACTTAATAAACTAAAAACAACTGTATTAACTTAATCCATATATACATTATTTATCCATTCAGTCATTTTATCCATTCTAACACGTAATGGTTAACAAATCAAACAGGTTCTAACTTTGTTTATTCACTAAAAATTTTTTCTGCTTATTTATGCGTTCCTTAATTTTTTATTTTTTTTAAAATAATTGATATATTCTCTTGAATTTAAGCCTAATAATCTTCTTATTTCTTTTAAAATTTGACATGAAAAGAGCCAGACAGGCGACAGTCGTTATCTGAATTTTAGGTAAAGGATTTATCGTCGCCCACCACCACCAACCCACTCACGCGTAACTAACACTTAACAACACCACTCACAGATCCAAATCCCATCTCTCTATCCAAAAAAACAAACCCCCAATGGCCATGGCAATTGCACTTCGAAGACTCTCTTCTTCTTCATCACACCGTCTCTCTAATCGATCTTCCCTCAAATACTTGGTTTGTTTATTCATTCATTCATTCATTTCATCATTATATATATATAATATATATATATAATATATAGTAATAGTAATCTTGTTTATGCATATAGTCTTCGTTGCCGAATCCAGCAGCACGTGACATCGAAGATTCACGTGTCAAGGTAAGTAATACAAACAAGTATCTTTTTACTCTGTCTGTCCCAAAATAAATGTCCACTTTACTGTAATTCATGCACGGTCTAAAAAAAAGTTACTGTCGACCAACAAGATGATGTCACTTTTTTACTTTTCTTAAGAAATATTTTGATCGGTTAAAACTTGCTTATTTTGCGACAAACAAAAATTGTGATGTGGGATTTATTATGGGATGGATGTCGGATGGAGTATTAAGGTTTGTTATGTTGGGTTTTCTGATGAATGAATTTTGAATAATGTATGATATATAGTGGACAAAGCAATTGAATGCTCCATTGGAAGAAATTGATCCCGAAATCGCTGATATAATTGAACTCGAAAAAGCTAGGCAATGGAAGGTAGTAGTTACCCTTTTCTGTTTTCCTTTTCATTTACTTGCCTTGTTACTCTCTTTATTTTATTTATTAGGCTTTATAGATTTCTGTCAAAAGTATAGATTATTTTGATTTGGCAATAAAAATGGAAGTCGTTTTTTCAATTTGGATAACTAAGGTGGTGGTTGTTTCGTGCGTAAGTGACTTAATGAGAAAGTGTCGTAATGTAGTAAGTCTGAATGATCTGTAAAGAATGTCTTAACTAAGTCATATATATAGTTATATATTGCTTTATCCATTAAGTCGCTGACTTTCAAAAATTTTCTTTTACACAATGCTCATTCAATACATAATATATAGATATATTTATGCAGCTAGACATTTTATCTAGGGAGTACTTAATGAGTCTAAACATGCCAAAATCTGGTTATTTGGACCTTAAACAATAAAAAAAAAAGTATTTAAAGTTGTAACGATTGTGGCCATAACTCATAATCACTTTCGAAGTACTTACTAACACACCTTGATAGGACATATATTGGGCTATAGTTTGAGTTTCGAGGATCAAATGGATGTTTCTTGAACATCAATAATGATATGAGTTATAACTTTTATTAGCAATGATTGACAACAAAACCAGGTTTTACGGTAAATACCATATATGACGTAACGTCTGTGTTATATTTGTAATACCATCCAATATGGAGAACATGATTACTCTGTGTGACAATATAGGGATTCGAGCTTATACCTTCGGAGAATTTCACTTCATTGTCAGTGATGCAAGCTGTTGGGTCAGTGATGACCAACAAATATAGTGAAGGTTATCCTGGTGCTAGATATTATGGAGGAAATGAGTATGACAAAGCCCACTTTTGAGCTATTACACTTTTCCTCTAACTTATTGTATTTATATACATTCTTATGTTACATTTTGTTTCTATAAAGGTACATTGATATGGCCGAGAGATTGTGTCAGAAGCGTGCTTTGGAGGCTTTTAATTTGGATCCTTCAAAATGGGGAGGTACTATATCAAATCCCAATTGTTGTCTGTTTTGACCATTGTACATGAACTTCTATTGCAAAAACACAAAGAAGCCTACACTTTGTGAGAATAGTTGCTTCTTTTGGATAGAAGCTACCAAAAAAGATGATCTTTTTCTGTTTACATTTCCATAATGTCTAAAGTTCCTCAATGCAAACCAGATGCTTTTTCGCATAAGGCTGTTCGTTACTTTGTAATGGGTCAAAAAGTTGTTAACTTTTTAGCAAGCAAATTTACTCTGAATTGGCTGTGCATCTATTGAGCTAAAGCATATCATAAGGGCCTAAGGGGTGGTTTGCATATTTCTTTTGAAAGTGATTATTGTGGCTTAAAGAATGACAATCATATAATTAGCTATCGATTTTACTTTTCATCCTTTTTCTTTTAGAAGTGAACTTAATAGGTCTAAATATGAGGATTCCATTTTGGTGTTTGTGCTTGAAATATTGCCATCTCTATTGCAGTCAATGTGCAGTCACTATCTGGATCACCTGCTAACTTTCAAGTTTATACCGCACTGCTGAAACCTCATGAGAGAATCATGGCTCTAGATCTACCTCATGGTGGACATCTTTCACATGGTTATCAGGTGATGGTGTTATGTAAAGTTTTTAAACAAGCTAATATTCAGTCTTATTTGATGAGCAATAACCAAAAATTATCAGTTTTAATATGATTTTGCTCTTTTTCATAATGTAGACCGATACAAAGAAAATTTCTGCCGTCTCCATATTTTTTGAGACAATGCCATACAGATTAGATGAAAGCACAGGCTATATCGACTATGACCAAGTAAGCAATAAACATAACATTAAATTTCATTTCTCCCAAAAAACTTTCTATTTTTATTTTAAAGTTGACTGTATGTTGTAGATGGAGAAAAGTGCTGTTCTCTTTAGGCCAAAACTAATTGTAGCTGGTGCAAGTGCCTATGCTCGAGTATATGACTATGCCCGTATGCGCAAGGTAAAATTTTTATTCTAGCTTTAAAAGCCAACAATTCATTTTTCCTGGCGAGTCAATAGATACCAAGTTCTATCACTTACACAGAGGAAGGTTAATGTTGGAATTTGACCATGGAAAACGTGGTTAATTACTTAATTACATCTATAAAACATGAAATGGCAGTGGTTTCTCATTTCTATTTCTTGAACAGTATTATCTTGAACCTTTATCTTCATTTTTCATAGGTTTGTGACAAACAAAAAGCTATTTTATTAGCCGACATGGCACATATCAGTGGGTTGGTTGCTGCTGGTGTTGTACCGTCGCCTTTTGAATATGCAGATGTCGTCACTACCACGACACATAAATCACTACGTGGGCCACGTGGAGCAATGATCTTTTTCAGGAAGGGGCTAAAAGAGATCAACAAAAAAGGAGAAGAAGTGAGTTATAGCTGTATGAAGGCAGTAAGTTTGTTTTTATATCATTATTAATGTTTAGATTATAAATAAGTGTCAATGTGTAGGTTATGTATGACTTTGAAGACAAAATCAATCAAGCTGTGTTCCCAGGGCTTCAAGGGGGTCCACACAATCATACCATTACTGGTTTAGCCGTTGCATTAAAACAGGTTTATTACCTTTTTAGTAGCATTGGTTGGCTCTTATTTAATCCTAATTGAATTTATGTTTGACAATATTTGTTATTTAATATCCAGGCTACAACTCCAGAATATAAAGCATATCAAGAACAAGTTCTTGCCAATTGCAAAAGATTTTCACAGGTTTATTAAAAGCATACATATTTTTTTTTGTGCATTTGTGATTTGGTCATCCCATACAATTACACCCACAATTTGAAATTGCTAAACTAGATATTTGACTTGCGTAGAACAAAAGGGTTGTTATTCTGTGCCTTTTTGGCTTAACATTACCAGAAAGATGATACCCACAAAATGGATACTGGACAAAATGGTATATAAAAAATGCAAAAGAAACCTTATTCATATTTTTATATTTGTCTAACCAAAAATGAAGATATGATTGTGGGGACATCAGATGAATTTCCTGCATTTTTATTGGTTTTGCAGAGTTTGATAGAGAGGGGATACTCTCTTGTGTCCGGTGGAACTGATAACCATTTGGTTTTGGTAAATTTAAGAGACAAGGTACTTTCACATTAAAGATTATTACCTATCTGTCTATATTTGTCATTCTTGGTGGGAGACTTATAAGTTTCTTTAAATTTACCTGGTGTGATAGTTATAGGTGGCAAGATGGGCGGTCAAAACTGCTTTGGGTTTAAATATCCCATTTTGGTACGGTTCAAAATGGGCTGGGTTGAGCTGGGTTTTATAGATTATCATGATTTGAATAAAATGATTTAGAATATGTTTATATGATGGACTTTTGTTGACTCTTCATTTATTTGACTCATTTGAACAGCTTCCATTTTAGCTCATTCTTTTCGATTTGACCTGTTGGAGATAAAAAAACCCAAGTCTGCCCGTTCATAAATAGACTGTTATAATTCATGCCTCTAACGATAGTATTGGTTATGATTACAGGGTATTGATGGGTCGAGAGTTGAAAAGGTTATGGAGTTGGTGCATATTGCTGCCAACAAAAACACCGTTCCTGGTGATGTGTCTGCCATGGTACCTGGTGGTATCCGTATGGGTAATTTTCATAGTCTTTGTGACTCTAAATTTTTGCAACCATAACTCCTTTCGCATGCCCGAAGAACAAAGATAACTTTCCATATTTCTAAATTTATTAACATTGATTTTTAATATTTAATTTTGAAGAAATCTTATTTTTTTATATGGTTCAGGAACTCCTGCTCTAACATCTAGGGGATTTCTTGAGGATGATTTTGTCAAAGTTGCCGAGTTATTTGATGCCTCAGTCAAATTGGCCTTGAAAATTAAGGCTGCTTCCACAGGTTAGAGGTTACTAATTTTTTTTACTAAAAATAACTAGTTCTACTTTTAAGGCCAATAGACTATTTTTTTTTTATAAATTTTATTATAATTATAGTTTATTAAAGACTAGTTTTTAGTCAAAAACTAAACAGATTTTTGGAGCTATAGAGAGAAATCGATAACCATGTCAATTTGGAACTAATGAAGCTCTTTGTTCTGTTCATGAAATTGATATCAGGAACCAAGTTGAAGGACTTTGTTGCAACTATGAACGGAGACGAGAAATTTCAATCTGAAATTAAAAAGATCCGGGGCGAGGTTGAGGAGTATGCTAAACAATTCCCTACAATTGGGTTTGAGAAGGAAACAATGAAGTACAAAAATTGAAAAAGATAATTATGCCACACAGAAGCCCAAACATACTATAAACAATCGGGTGTCGTACGCTAGTAGCTGAATATATATTTTTGGGGGTGGTTAAAGTTTCTTTCGAACTTAAAGAGAAGCTAAGGTTCGTGGTCTAAAGTTGCGTGTTGAACCCCTGGAGACGCGAAGATTCATTCTGAAGATTTGGCGGTCATATAGAGTTCCACATTTGTTCCGGTTTTCTGTTGATTGTAAGTTTGTGTATCATGGATGCTGATTATGGTTCTTTGTTCTGATAAGCAATGTAATTCGTTGTATTGGCACAAATTTTACTGTCCAACACTTGAAATTTTTTCATGGAAAGCTCAAGTAACATACAACATGGTCAAGTAATTATTTTTTAAAACGTTTCATTTAGAACAGGAAATTCACTTTTCCAATGATTTTTTTTTACCAGTCTTCACGGTCAGTGTAATGCAACCGTTTATAAATATTTGAATGATTAATAGCTACGATTGAAGGTTTTGTTTACGTATAAACCATTAATAATAATTGTTATACCTAACGATATTTTTAACAAGAGTTATTCGAATTATATTAGGTACAATTTTGATATGATCAAGGAAAAGATTCGATACCTTTAGTAACTCGAAAAGACGACAACAACAACAACATGACCCAATTCCTGTCGAAGCGGGGTATGGAAGAGACTGTTTTCACAAGGACCTCCGACTCGAAAAAAAAAAAAGAAAAGAAAAAGAAATCTTAGAATTTTTATTTTATTTTTTATTTTTTATGAGGGAGTAAATACTTAGAAACTGTGGGGACCTTAAGCAAACAGACACCAGTCAGTAGCCCTCTCCCCTGTTTTCTTGAAATCAATTTTCATCCAAACACACTTACATACATATACAGATAGATATAGATAGATATATAGATATAGATATAGATAACATGAAATTCAACATCATTTCAAGTAAAACCATTAAATTATCCATAAATTGCTTCCATGGCATCTTTACCTTCAGTTATTACAACCACCAACACTATCAAACTTGAATCAGATTTCAAGAAACGTTCCTCTTATTTCCCTTCTTTTGAAAAGGTACAATTTTTTTTTTCTTTATTTTTTTTTTTATAACATCCATGTTTTGAAAGGTTCGGAAACAGTCACAGGATACCCGGTTAGACCGCCTACATCTAAATAGAAATTCCTTAATACTTTAAGTCAAAACATTTCATTTACTAAGGTAAATATGTATATATAAATAGGGGATATTATCCGTACTGCAACATTACGCAACCTTAGGTACTGCATTTCTCAAACACTGGGATTTAATATGTACATTTAATAAACTTGAGGCAAAATGAAAACTTTTTTCTTTAACAAATCTACATTACGAATCATTTCCCCATATAATCATTTCCCCATATAAATATGTGCTCTTTACCAATGGGTTTTGGGCCTAGAAGTATCAAACAGTACCTTACAACTCATTGGTCAAGGAGTTCAAACTTGGTTGTAGTCAGAGTTTTCATGTTATTAATGTATTTATATATCTTTATTTTTTTGTATGCAGAAAAATGTTAACTTGGATAAGGGTTTTGATGCATTGACTTTGGAGTACAATAAAGAGATTGAAACATCAACTTATGTTCCATTATTGCAAAAATGTATCGAAAATAATTCGTTACAAGGAGTACAAATGATTCATGGACATATCGTGAAATCCGGGACACAAGACGATGTGTTTGTGATGACTTCTTTAGTGAATGTTTATGGAAAATGTGGTGCAATGGAAGATGCACGTAAAGTGTTTGATACATTGTCTAAAAGAAATGTTGTGACTTGGACTTCTTTGATGTCGGGTTATGTTTATAATTTGCAGGCGGAAGAAGGGGTTAGGGTGTTTTTGGAAATGTTGAGAAGTGGTTCGTATCCCACAAATTATACGATTGGTGTTGTTTTGAACGCGTGTTGTGCATTGCTTGATGCTAAGTTGGGGAAGGAGGTTCATGGGTATGTTGTGAAATATGGGCTTGAGGATGATACAAGTATTGGGAATTCGCTTTGTAATTTGTACTCGAAATGTCATGGGAATTTGGATTCTGCGATGAAAGCGTTTTGGAGGATTGGGGAAAGGAATGTGATTTCATGGACGACGATTGTTTCTGCCTGTGGTGATAATGGGAATGCTGCAGATGGGATGGGTTTGTTTTGTGCGATGCTTGAGGAGGGTGTGGAGCCGAATGAGTTTATTTTGACGAGCGTTTTGAGTTTGTGTTGCACAATGCAGGCTATAGATGTGGGTTTGCAGGTTCATTCGTTGAGTATTAAAATTGGGTATGAGTTTAATTTGCCTGTTACGAATTCTATTATGTATTTGTACTTAAAAGGTGGATTGTATAGTGAAGCAAAGAAGTTATTTTATGGATTGGAGAAAGTAAGCTTAGTTACGTGGAATGCGATGATTGCAGGCTATGCCCAGATGATGGATGTTGCAGAAAATAGTCTTGTCGCATCTCAAAATGGAGCTGAAGCACTTGACATATTTTTGAGATTGCAAAGATCGGGATTGAAACCTGATCTTTACACCATGTCTAGTGTTTTAACAGTTTGTAGCAATCTTGTCGCTTTAGAACAAGGAGAACAAGTTCATGCACAAACCATAAAAACCGGCTTTTTAGCAGACATTGTTGTTGGGACGGCTTTAGTTAACATGTACAGTAAATGTGGTAGCATCAAGAAGGCAAGTAAAGCTTTTGTTGAGATGAATTCGAGAACTTTGATTTCTTGGACATCGATGATAACAGCGTTTGCTCAGCATGGTCTTGCTCAACAAGCGTTGGATCTGTTTAATGATATGAGATTAGCAGGTGATAGGCCAAATAAGGTAACGTTTGTTGGCGTTCTTGCAGCCTGTAGTCATGCTGGAATGCTGGATGAGGGTTTACAGTATTTCGAAATGATGAAAAATGAGTATAAAATCAATCCCATTATGGATCATTATGGATGCATAATTGATATGTTTGTGAGACTAGGTAGGTTAGAAGAAGCTTTTGATTTTGTGAAGAAGATGGAATTCGAGCCAAATGAGTTTATTTGGTCTCTGCTGGTTGCAGGCTGCAGAAGTCATGGGAATTTAGAGTTAGGGTTTTATGCTGCTGAACAATTACTCAGCCTCAACCCTAAAGATCCCGAGTTGTACATTATGCTGTTGAACATGTATGTTTCGGCAGGAAAATGGAAGGATGTATCAAGATTAAGGAAAGCCATGAAAGATGAAAAAGTTACGAAGCTGAAAGATTGGAGTTGGGTTAGCATTAAAGATAAGGTTTATTCCTTTAAACAGGATGATAAATCATGTTATCAGTGTCACGAAGTTCATGGGTTATTAGGGGATTTGCTTGAAAAATCAAGAAATCTTGGATATGAGTGGAAAGAAAACTTAGATATACCCGAAAATGAAGAAGTAGAGGATAAAGAACCAAGTTTTTCTAGGGTTCATCACAGCGAAAAGTTTGCTGTGGTGTTTGGTTTATTGAAGATACAAAAACCATCACCCATTCGTGTTGTTAAGAGTATGGGTATGTGCAGGGACTGTCATAGTTTTATTAAGTTTGTTTCGGTGTTAACCGAGAGGGAAATTATGGTAAGAGACAGTAAACGGCTACATAGATTTGTTCATGGGAAGTGTTCATGTGGGGATTTTGGTAGTCTTTTGTGATCCGACTTTTGTGCTTCCTAAAGAACGTTGATGCACCAGGGTCAGTTGGCTAGTGTTTTGTTGTTCATCATCTTCAACTTATACTTCACCAGGGATATGTTGTACGGAATATACAGTTAGGATTTGTATGTTTATATGGTTCAAATTAATTGACAGTATAATTTAACAAAGTTCGGTTTAGCAGGATTGTCTCTATACTATTACAAAATCAATATTTAAAAACTCTACAAAAAATGAATTCTGAAAAGCGTACGTTACATCATATGGTTATAGTAAGTGTTGAGTTTGATATCCCTAGTTTCAGGTAGCGCTATTGTACCAGCTGTAACACCTACAGTCTTTCTATGTTTTCGAGTAAACGGCCATTATAATTTATAGTTCCGCATGATATGTTTTTGAGTGAACAGCAGGATTTGGCAGTTTGAATTCAAGTGATCATGGCACTTATATACTTTGTTGTAGTGGCAGTGTGCAATAAAAGGAAGCTCTCTTGGCTCAAGAGTACGTGGAAATAACTTTTTCTCTAAAAGGTCAATGTCTTTATTTGATTATGTTTCAAAAGTGTGGTGTTTCTGAGTCTAATGCTGACCCAGGTTTGTTAAGTTGTGACTCTTGCGGAAGGTGAGAGGAGGCAAGCTGATACGAACCCATCCCATAATAGGCTCGCATCAAGCCATAAGTTAGGTGTAAAACTCATTCCAAAAAGCTAGCTTAAAGGAGGAGGGGGCACCTAGACTTATAAACCACCAACCAATCCCATATTTGACCGATGTGGGATCCTAACAATACCCACCCTTTGAAGAGCCAACGTTCTTGTTGGTCACGGCTATGTTGGTCACGGTTGGCACCCTATTTTTGGGTCCAAGCCACCACTCCGAGCTCGTCGGTCACGACTATGTTGGTCACGGTTGGCACCCTTCTTTTTTCAGGTCCAAGCCACCTTTCGAGGTTGCAACACTCGGAGTGATAGGCTGGCTCTATTACCAATTGATACGAACCCATCCCATAATAGGCTCACATCAAGCCATAAGCTAGGTAGAGCTTACTCCAAAAAGCTAGCTCAAAGGAGGAGGGGACACCTAGACTTATAAACCACCAACCAATACCATCATTTGCCGATGTGGGATCCTAACACAAGCACTATGGTCTATGGATCATACCCATATAGATATTTCCTGTATGTTTCTTCAGTTATAAACATATCGTGTGGAAGTATGAAACCGTAATCAGAGATTCACAAGATTTACCCTCTAGTGTGATCATGGACGTAAGTCATTCGTTTAAAGAATTATATTTACTCGTTTTCTTATCTGTTGTGTTTTCCTTTTTCCCTTTAGTTGTGATTCTGTTACTTGTGAATTATGTATTCTTGCAGGCAGCGTTTCTTAATGAGACCACAAGAGACGAACTGACGGAAAAATGTGGCCTGGAGACTGCAGATCATGTTTTCTGCCACTATGAGAAATAATGAGTATATGAAACGACAGGAGGTATATTCGATTACTTTGTTTAACGTTAGTGACATTCTACATTATATATTTCTAGTTTCCCAGAATAGTTGGTATGTATGTATGTTCTGTTTGCTTGTGTTTGCATTGCTCAAAGAACTAACGGACTTCAATTGTGCAAAGTTAAAGTCTTAGGATTGGATCTAAATTTCTAATATTGTGTAAAACAAAGCGTTAAGAAAATGGATTGTCAATTTTCTTAGTTTAGTCAACCTTCTTACAACTGTCACAGTGTCACTGCTTTAGACTGTTACTGAATCGTAAAGCAATTCAGAAAGAAAGTTTGTGCTTAAAGACTACGCATGTTGAGAAGTATATCTTACCTTGTCAATTTTCTCATCCATTTTCTTCACGCTTTGTTTCAATATTCTGGCTATGTGTCACGTGTCTTATCCTCTATCTCAAATCTTAAGAATTCAAACCTTCGAAACTCACTATCTAATTCCTAAACCATGATCAAGGCAAACAAAAGTTTACTAGAACACAAGTAAATTCCAAAAAAATTTGGTAACTACAATATTATGTAGCAGAATGTCACAAAGTAATGGAAGAGACCTCTCATCTATTTATATACTCTTATTTTCTGTCTGTCAATCACAATCTAATATTTACCGTTTCTTAGATACTACATAACTAGGTTAACAAGTTCAACAAGATCTCTATTATTTGAGATCGTCCTCTATAACCCGCTTTTCTTATAAACCATCCTTAGGCAGTCATCCTTAGCTATACGACCACCCAATTTAGTTGTGCAATTTATGTACAATTCACTTGTCTTTCCAAATTAGAAAGAACAACAAAACTAGTTAACTAACAACAATTAGCAAATGCTCAACTTCAATTATGGATCAAGGTATGTAAAACAAAGAACACGCAATGTAAAGAACAAAACAGGCACACGAAACAGGCACATACACCTATATTCTTATTCATGCTGTCCAAATTGTAACAAACATGATCAAGTAAATCAAAAATAACAAACTTACTGACTCTTATTACTTATTTGGAGTCACAACCATCTTAACATCTTGATTAACAGCCAAACCAGGGCCCTGTCTCATATCAGTTGCTGCAACCACCGGTTGATAAGTGGCTGTCATTCCTCCCTGTGAGGTCGTATAATAAACCTGCCTACCCGTTGCATCAATCCCAACCTGCCCATATCCCAGTTCAACCTGTGGCCTCACAATTCCAATTGCTTCTTGATATGTCCCAACTTTTGGTTGCTGAATTTGCGGTTGTGGGGTCATTGTGCTATACACCGGCTGCTCCCGATAAAACTCAGGAGGATTAACCATCCTCTGCATCCCATAGTAAGCCTGTCCCTGATTAACCTGAGTTGCCGGTCGCAGAGTCTGAGCTGCAGCCGGAACAGGAACTGGAGGCGGTGTTGCAGATGGATAAACACCAGTCGAAGAAGGAATCAAATAAACTGGAGAATCAGTTCCTGCCACTGACATAGGATAACCCCCAGTCGTCATATGTCTCTGGTCCTGCCAGTAACGCGGCTGCCCAGCTCCTGCAGCCTGTTGAATCTTTTGTGTGTAGTAGTCTCCATAATAAACTCTTGGATCGATATTAATTTGTTGTTCGTTACTAGGCGCAATCTGCATCCTTTGTGTTTCTTGCATCTGTCTTTGTATCTCCACTGCAGGCAAAACAACCTGCTCAGAAATCACCTGACGATTATTATTACTATTACTGTTACTATAACAATTACTGCCGCTATCATCCGAACCACACTCAGAAACCGGACGAGCTCCATCCGCAACAACATTCTGCTGCACAACAACCCCACTAACATCCTGCACCTTCCCAATATTACCATTAACATTACCAGAACCTGAACCTTTCTCATTCCCTTTATCAAACCCAAACAAATAATCCGGATTATTATTATTATTACTCTCCGACGCAGGAGAAGACGCTTGCCCAGGTGAAATCTGGACCGCATTCAATGCATCCACAAACCATTGCTGCTCAGACCTACTACTTTCACCACCAAATGAACCAGGTGAACACAATGCAAACATAAACAACCTTAGCCTAACAGGCTTAACCGAACAATGATAAATTCTATCATATTCAGTCATCATATGTTCCAAATCATCATCATTCGTAACAGATATTAATGCATCAAGGTCTTCACCAGGTAACTGATATTTAAAACATATATCCGATGAATCGGATAATGAAACGAGTTTATTTAACATAGAAGAATATCTTACGTTACGATCAACCGTAAGAATCTTCGTATCACCACCAATGTACGTAAGTTGGTTATCATGGGGACGTGGTAATATCTTACCACCATAACTACACATAAGTTTCACCTTATTATTATTATTATTATTATTATTATTATTATTATTATTTGAAACATTGTTGTTGTTATTAAGGTTGTTTTGTTCGTCATAGGATGCGGTTTCACAATCAACTTCACGTGACCGTGGTGTTGAGGTGTTGGAATCTGGATATGAAGAATAAGAATATGTATTATTATTGTTGGTGGTGGTGTTATTATTTTCCATGTTTTTTGGTTTTTTTTTTTTTTGTTGGTATGATTATATTATGGAAGAATTTCAATGGTGGTGGTGTTAAGGTTGAAAGTTAACAGAATTGGTGGCCATTAAAGGAGGTGGAGGAAGATGGAGATGGATGTGGATCAAGGTGAAAGGTGTAGTTTGGTCATTTTTGTTAGTGCATAATTATAGCTGGTAATGTGGAACCCACTTTGGAAAGGCCAAGGACTAATAGTATAACTTGTGTAATCTTTGTGTCTTTTTTGCCTAATTTTTGGTTTAGTGGATGTTATAATACTAGTATTATCCCACGTTAATAGCGTGGTGAGGGACATGCAACATAAAAGTGGAAGTCAGGGGTTCAAAACCCATCCCATGTTCTTTTAACCACACTGTTACGTAATTTACTTTTTTTCATGTTGGCTGTAGGACCGATCGGTGGGGTTGATAATGAATCGGTTATCCATGATATCTAGTATTAAGAGAAAGAGAGTAACCATGTTGGTGTAGTGGTCATAGGTTATATTTACGTGAGAGATTTTAGATTTGAACCTAAGTAAATATTTTTGGATGGTTAGGAAATGGGTTGAAAATTGTCAGGGTGATACTATAATTATATTATGTATATTGAAGTCAAAGAATCGTCTACCTCTGATTACCTAAAGAGGAAAAAGCTCATCCGTTTACCTGTATAAAAAAAATAAGAAAACATAAGGGTAAAGGGTGTGATTGGTATGAATGTATCGACATGGGACATCGACAAACATTGGCATGCGGCATCATTGCCCCATTCATTTCGGCATCAATCAGCATGCGGTATGGACCCTCCAAATCGGCATCACCATGCTGATGAAAGTAGATGTTAGGAGCTTTTTTTGCATGCCATCTCATCTCTCTCCCTCCCTCTCCCTCTCCCTCTCTCTCTCCCCCTCCCCCCGCCGCATTGGCATGCCGATTTCACCACCTCCTTTGATTTGGCATATTTTGGCAAGTTATGGTTTCAGACACGTGACACAATATCATTGGCTACTACCATGCCAAATTTTTACATGGTGGTAACAACACCCTTCACCTTAAAGTTACGTATTATCTAAGTAATTTATTTGTAAATAGTTTCTTGTAACTTTGAACATTTGTATAAATGTTGAAGATTATAAATTACAAAAACAATTTGAAGTATTAAAATTGAGCAATGGAAACAAAAAGAAAACATTTCAAAAAGAGCTCGAACCAATCCAATTAGGTCATGCATAACGGTACAAACAAAGAATCGTTGGGGTTGTACCTCGGTTGAATAGGATGATGATCATCATGGATAGAAGCTCCAAAGCTATATATCTCTAATTTTGATCGCGAAGAAATTGTCTATTCTCCATGACATCATGTACCATTGTTAGTGAAACTTGAGCTATGCTAGATATAATAGTTGCAATATAGGATACTATCATCACTCTGTCCGAGTAGGTGACAAGAGATATACATAATATATGAAAAATAGCTAGTCACAATTTTCGTATACTTCATCCGTCTCAAATTAAGTATTCATTTGAAATATAACATTTTAAGAGATACTTGATCATTACATAATGTTTGATAACCACAATGTTATTAAAACCGGACCAGTCCAATCGTGAACTAGATGGTGCACCGGTTTTTTTTGTAAACGATCCGGTTCAATAGTAATTGGGTTTGATAACAACAGTGTCATTAACCCTGGACCAGACCGGCCTGTTAGACTGGTTCAAACGTGAACCGGATGGTCCATCGGTTTTTTGTAAACGCCCTGGTTCAATAGTAAATGATTTTGAATTGATGCACAAGAAGATGATTGAACTAGAGATATGTGGGATTTGACGATATGGGTTTTGCCATAGTTGTTTTTATTTCAGAATATTGAATATATATCAGATAGTTTCATGATAATACATAGAAGAAGTAATTGAAATAATATTAAAATATCATTTGCAAAGGGCAACTGCACAGATTCAAACATGGGATGGACTTGAAATGAAACATGCATGCCATTTCAAGCTTTGTTTGTTGTTTTATTTTGCAGCTATTTTGTATACATCTTTTAGTTGGATTATAATTTTTTAAAATAAAAAAAGATCCCGATTTTTCCAGTCTGGTTGGACCGTTTGGACCTTGAACCGTCCCGTAGTCCGGTTTAACGTCCAGTCCGATTCTGAAAGTTCTGGATAACAATATAACAATGTTTGGACTTTGGAGTAGACACCTTTATTTGGAGTGTGCAACAGGGCAAGAATCTGCCGGAAAAAAAAATAGGAATTGGGCCTCAAAATTTATTCAGTGTTGCAATGTTGATGGGCCCGTGATTTTTTTATCTTCTTGGATGGAATATCCATGTGAGGCTGGCTCCCCAGTCCCCATTGGTTTTCCAAAATATAAGCTGTTGAAACTGGACCCGACCCAAAATCGGTTTTGGAGAAACCGGTTCGGGTTTTGTGGAAACCGACGGGTTGGAACCGGTTTTAGATTTCGGGTTTAAGGACCGGGTAAAGACCGGATCGGGATCGGGTTTTAGGCAAAAAAAACGGTCAATGGGTTGACCCAAAACCGGTTTGAACCCGGTTCGGGTATGGTCAAATCCGGTTTTGGTCCTGTTAACCCAAAACCGGTTCGGGTCCGAGTCGGTCCGAAACCGAAATTTGTGCACGGCTAGTTGAAACGGCTAGTAAAATTAAAAACATTGATTGTTTTCTTTTTAACGGTCAGTCGAGTAGCGACATCAAAAAACACCTCATAGACCTGTAGGTAAAAACCAAGAATGCATTAACCAGATGGTCTGACATCATTTGCACAAAATAAATTTAAAAAAAACGTTTTCTTTTATTCTAATCTCTTATAAATACATTATATTTTCATTCCAATTCTATACATCATCTTCTTTCTTTCTCTTTTTTTACTTTCATACACATAAATCAAACCAATTTTATTCACCATCTTTTATTATTTCTCTTTTAACTTTTACAAATACATATACCAATTTTGTTTACCAATTATTTCTTTCTCTCTATCATACACTCTAATTTTGCTTACCATTACTTTCTTTCTTATTTTATTTCTAATTCTAATTTTCTTTTATAAATCAAACACTTCAAGTAATTAACTTCAAACTATTCGACTTGAAAAATACTACTTTGGTGAGAATCGCATTTATCATGATTAAGATTTTGAAAGAAGGTACCGAATGTGAAAGGAGTTTTTTCTACGAATTGTTGAAGATCTAGATAGATCTTCAATATCATCTATCTCAAATTAAGTGTTCACTTGAAAAATATAAATTTTATGGAATACTTGATACATGTTACTTTTAGCCTCACATTATTGTTCTAACTCCGCTACTAACACGTTACTTTTATACATGTTATCATGAATATAATCTAGAATGACCAATGACATCAATTTTAATTTTTTCTCTTTACTTTTAAAAGTTACACAAGTAATAAAATAAATTAATTTTTATTTCATGAGAAACACATTTCATTATTTAAAACTAAAAACACATTACATTACTTAAACTATAAATGAAATTAAACATTATATTCAATATTGGCATGAGTTTTTTCATCTATTTTACAATATTAGCAGTTAAAACTCCGAGAAGATTATAGAGTTTTGTTTATATTCCTTGTTGAAATTCTAGAATTTTTGCAATTTGTTACTTACCATCTTGCTAGATGGTTTAATTTAATATTATATTTTGTCGTTGAAAAAAAAAATTACATCCAATAAAAAATTATTTTGAACCTAATCTCAACCACTTTTGTGCTTGATTCATGGAATTTTGCTTTTAATTTTTGAGTAATATTTAGTTCATCCATGGTCAAATAACCGAGAGGTGTCATCGATCATTGCACTATACTAGCTTTGTCATTGTTCTATCTCTAGCTTCTTAATACTTATTACTTAATTTGTTTCCCTAACTCTTTCATTTTTGCATGAATTTTTGACATTGATTATGATATGAAGTAGACATTTTATGTTAAAATTTGAAAAAGTAAAATTGTTATAAAAACAAACAAATTCAGTAATAAATTGAGTAGAAAAAGAATAGAAGAATTGTAGAAATTATGAAAAAAATATATATTGAAAGAACATACTATAACGTACCATATTTGAGAAAAGAATACGAGTTAAAACGGTTTAAATAAATGATATGTATAGGCAAATATATAAGTTTCTAAAACGGTTTAAATAAATGATATGGATAGCTAGCTAGATTTGGTTTTTAAAAAAATATTTTTTTAACTTTAAATCTTTCAAAAACAACTAAAAGCCTTGACATCGAAAGGAAGCCAGACGTCGAATCCTTCACGCTAACACACCGGCCGAGGCTCAACGTTGGAGGATGCCGTCATGCCGACCCAATATCGCATGCTCTTAAAACTTTCAACTAGTAAGAGTTACTTAAATTTACACATCACTTGTTCAAACTAGTTATCATATCATCCACTTAATTAGGCTCATTCAAGGGTTCAAAAGAGGTTCAACCTCATCACACGTACACCTTAGACTCGTTCATCATGACATTATGTCGTCACCAAAAGATTGCGTCTCCTATTGTCTTTTTTCTTGTAGTGAGAAACAAGCCATTGCATGAATCGTATGATGAGAAGTCGCATAGTGCTGATGAGATCAAAAGAACATCAACCAATGTTTTAAAAAAAAAACATTTAAGATTTTGAAAGAAACGTGTCAAATATGAACTACAAAGAATGAATGAATCTGACCAACTTTCAGGATTATTAAAAGCTGGTCTTAAGACTAAAACTAAAGTTCAAGTGTTCAACTTCTATTCTAAAAACCGTGACTTCTTAACAGGACTCGTTCTAAGAATTTAAGTTCCCAGGACGCGGGGCCGGCCCTAAGGAACTTTGGATTTAGGACGGGACGGAAGAAAAAAACCCTTAGGTTAGGAGCACTGAATTTGACCTGACGACAAAATAACCAAAATTCACACGTACCTAACATCTTAACCACCAACTTAGAATGCTTATAGTTAATTATAAAACGCGGAGATATTATATAACACTGTATATATATATATAAATATATATGTAAATTACATATATTTGTATATTGGAAATTTAAAATTTTGGGCCCCTAAAAAATCGGGCCTTGTGCGGTCGCCCACTTCGTCCTATGCCTAAGCCCCCATGTATGTGCCTATCTTATGAAGGATGTTTGTATGATATGCGAATATACTTACTGCGGTCAGCTGGTAACCATTTTTTTTTATCTAAATATATATATATATATATATAGAGAGAGAGAGAGGAATGAGAATATGTGACTGTCATGTACCTAAAGTTATGTATAGAACCCCTCACATTTTTGTTTTTTAATCCATAAAATTCATAGGCCCATGTCATTTATTTATAATACAACAAATATTAAAATATTGGTATGTGAGGGGTTCTATACCCAAACTTAGGTACATGACAGTCACATATTCCCTTTTCTCATATATATATATATATATATATAGTTATACCGTTATTTTTTTTTTAAGAAAAGGGCAACCATATATTAATAAATAAGCACTAATAATTAAGTTTTAGGAATTTTGACATTAAAGCAATCGTTTCGATCAAATCGACTATATATTGACGTTTAAGGGAACTTGAAGTCGTATTAACTAGTTTTCTAGTTAGAACTTAATTAGAAGATTATTTTCCAGACAACAACAATCGACACATATAATAATTGATTGTCTCATGTGTACTATCATTAGAAAATTAGTTTAACAGGGATACAACTAGATAAATTTCAAATTAAATATATTATCTTCAAAACCAACTATATAGGCTATACATGTTGAAGGTGTTAATGTGTAAGAACCAATTTACTTTGTTTGAAAATTCAATTTTGATATTTATTAGTTAACTTATGAGAAAAAGCTTAGGTGACAAATTAATAGTAATAAAGAAAAATGGATAGAAAAACGGACATTTAAAGATAAAGTAAACATTATCTAATTATGTATAGTATGTATAGCTCAGAATTTATACTAGTTTCGGTTATTACATATCATGACATGATAATCATTTTTAAACGTAATATTAACATTTTTTTAAGCTAGTTAGAGTAAACATTACATTTCAAATTGTTTTTATATACAAGTGTGTCATTGTTAAACCCGTCGTTGCTTGGCACTTTGTGATGTAACTTATACATGAAACTTGACGGCTTGACTTGGTGATCGATCTAGTAAAAAACACTCTCAGTTTGCTTTAAGGAGACGAAGAGTTAATTAGAGCAACTATTTTTGTTTTCGACAATATAATCAAAACATTGGATGATTGAAGACAGTGAAAAAAACCTTAACAATTCATATTTTAATCCAAAATTTAACGATTGACTGATTAATAAATACTACCAGGTGGTTTACAGATATATGAAACTTAACTTTGAAACATTGGTGTGTAGTTTTCCAAACCATGGAAAGTTAAGGGATATAAATTGGGCATTTAAACAAGTGAATGATATATAACACCCCCAATGTGAAAAGGATGATATACTAAAGAATCATGGGCCCCACCACACCTAGACCCACCACCCTCGTCTAACAACTAAGAAACTTGCAATAGCTTTTTCCTCCCCTTTTTAAAACATGATAGTGGATAACATAACATTGAATATTTTATAAACTTTTGACGCAGTATTTATTCATAAATTAAATTATATACATATACTTTCCAAATCCAACTTTTTTGTATTTGGATATTTTTGTAAATATCTGGCATTGAGCTGAACTTAATACAAATATAGCATATCCCAACAAACTTATATATATAGCATGTATATATAGGTTATGTTTAAAAAAAAACAAGTATTAAAGTAAAACAAATAAAACAATCATTTTTTTTTAACTGAAAATCATTGTTTTAGTTTAATACTTGTTTTATAATAACCGGTTCTGTAATATACCAATCAATATGATATGCGTGACCATTATGTTACCAAGTAATATTGTTAGACTGAGATACTTAAATTACCAAGTATATATACAAAGAAATTGTCGCATACATGTATGACTGGTGGATGAGTGTACTTTTGATAGATAATTATCATATGAAAAGTCTCTGTCATATATCTAAATCGTTAATTATATGCAAATATTCGACGACTAAATATAATCATAATTAAATTAATACATGTTAGAATTGAACCTATGAGTTAAGAGGAACATATATTATATATATGCAATAAAACCATAAACAAATTGGTTCTTTTTGCACACTAATACTAACGGTTAAACAACTACTTCTAGCTAGGTGTCACCACTGGCTAGCATTTTCACTAGTCAATGAGGGGAGGTATATAATTTGTGCTATGTGGATAAAGGGACAATGGGACATGAAGTCTAAAAAGGTGGATGGATGAACCCTTTGATCCCAGTACGTTAGCCGTACCCGTTTACAACCTTCATTGCTACTGTGTCGGTGAAACACATATTTACCAGCATTTAAGACCGGAGAGAATGGTGATGTGGATTTGAATTCTCAACTTTCTCTTATAGTTTCGTATACTCTTGACCATACGTTAAACTTATTGTGCAGATAATATACCTAGCTAGCTACGTCATATTTTGAAATGATTGTTGTATATTAAAACATGTAGCTAGTTTTAATTATATGTTTTCAAATATATATCGACCTCAAATTTTAATATGTATATACATATATATACGTGTGTATATACGTTAAAGAATATACTTGGAAATGTACTTTTCTAATAAAAGTCCAAAAGTTTGACAAAAAGCCAATTAGATTGAAAGAGTATTGCTTAAGAAGTTACTTGCGGTCTACGCATCTATTCCATTTATATTCCATTACTTGCCTCATTTTTTTCTCTTTCTATTCCGCTGTATCATATCTTGCTCCCTTAATTTTATCCTGTGTATAACTTTATTTTCATATTGTTCATCTAGCTAGCTATATATATTTAGTTGTACGTGTTTAAGTTTCAACTACTGGCCGCTGATCCTCCAAGCTAGCACGCGTAATTTCGTTGATTAGTCGTAGTTGTAGTTGTAGCTAGCTATATATATATATATATATGGAAGGAGCGTCTGGATCGATGGTGGTGAACGAAGGAGATGACGCGTTGATTGGTTTGCCACCTGGATTTAGATTCCATCCGACAGATGAAGAAATCGTAACTCATTATCTTACGCCTAAAGTCGTTAACAGGAAATTCACTGCTAGTGCTATTGGAGAAGTTGATCTAAACAAGTGTGAACCCTGGGATTTACCAAGTAAGTTTTTTTTTTTTTTTTTTTTATATTTAAAACGACAAATTTAAGCACCTTAATTCATAGTTCTTCGTACTAGTCCCACATATGGAACTCGCACCCACGTACAGCTATTTGGTTGACGAGACACCAACTTATATATCTGTACGTCTTATATACAATGAAATTGCACCATCCTATCAGAAAAATGGAAATTCTATATATGAAGAATTTGTTTACATATGTAGTTTAATAAGTTTGTAAATTAATTAGTACGAGTAGTAATAAAGAATATAGAGTCAAAGGCCGGCCTTTAGCTTAATTAGCAGTATTTAAAATGATTCATCAACCAAAATGTTGTGGGTTCTAATTATATATATGGTAGATAAATTGTAAATATTTGTGTATGTCATGTATAGAATATCTACATACAAAATCAGAAATCCACAATAAACAGAAAAGAATATAGAAATTGTGCAATCATTTATGTTTTAAAGTCTACTATAATTGCTAAAAAATGAACATCATAATTAGTGTTCAAATTTAGGAATCTATGCACTAAATATAGACAAACAAGTTTAATGATGGTTTCATTGTTATTCGATTATTGTCAAAAGTCTGGCAAGTTAGCTAGATATGTTTATTATTATTATTATTATTGTGGATTTCAAATATATTATGTGAAAAAATAAATAAATATTCGGTTGTATGTATGTATAGGTTAAAAAGCTAGGTTGTATACCATGTGAATAGTTGTGAAATATGTTTCAGAGCAAGCAAAGATGGGGGAGAAGGAATGGTTCTTTTTTTGTCAAAGAGACAGGAAGTATCCAACGGGGATGAGAACAAACCGAGCCACGGATTCTGGTTACTGGAAGGCTACCGGAAAAGATAAGGAGATAACGAAGAAAGGAAAATCCGGCGGAAAGTTGGTGGGGATGAAGAAGACACTTGTGTTTTACAAAGGAAGAGCTCCTAAAGGAGAGAAAACAAATTGGGTCATGCATGAATTTAGACTTGAAGGAGATTTCTCATATTACAACATGTCTAGAGCCTCTAAGGTGAATTAATTAATTAATTACAACTTCTTTATGCATATTGGCAACTTAACTTTATCTATTTTTAGTTAACAATAATTTCATTTCAAACATCTATTTATACAAAAGATAGTGTTAGCTAGATAAGATAATTAAGTCACGATCAATTAAGAATTAGAGAGTCTCTTAATTTAGATATTTATTTTGTAGTTGGTTTATGATCAATTTTGCAGGATGAATGGGTTGTGTGTCGAATTGTTCAAAAGAACACTGAAATGAAAAGGAACCCGAATTCGGATCATGGGATGTCAAGGATAAATTCTTTTGTGGATGGGTTGTTGGATAGTCCACCATGGTTGCCTCCGTTGATGGATCCACCTGCAGCTCCACATTTCGATCCAGATAGAGCCGGGTCAAGTTTTACTCACTCGAATAGAAACAACATCACCAACAACCACAATGAATATTCTAGTGTTGATCAAAAGTTCAAGGGTTTGGTAGATCATGAAAACTACCCATCATCGTATTTCTCTCATCATGACCAATCTCAAATACTTCAAAGAGATCAAGAAGATTACAAAACCTTTAATGTTTCGCCTTACAATTACAACTTTGACACCAACTCCTTCCAAATGAGCACATTTGTTGGCGATCACCAACAAAACAACTTTGCATCAACCCTTGCTAACAACTTTAGTACAAACTTCCCATATTTATCATCCGGGCCAACCCGTTACATGGATAGGACCAGCTGTAGGCTCGAGGGGGAGGCAGAAAAAGGTGTAGGCCAATGCAAGGTGGAACCAAATGTTTCGACTAACACCAACCAATCTAGCAAGATTAGTGTAGCATCGCAAGATACGGGGATTAGTAACGACATGACTACAGAAATATCTTCTGCGTCTAGGCATGATATGAGTACGAGGCCATATGATCATCCGGATGAACCAACTACTACTCCGACTACTGTGCTTTCAGAGCTGGATTCTTTGTTGGAATATTAATCAGCAAAGATAATATATGGCTAGCTTGATCATTTAGTTACCCATTTAACCTTCATTGTTGATCCAAATTAATGATTGTTTCGATCTTAATTAATTAGGACCTTCTAATTAATTAGTTTCTCTTAGTTAGATAGTGAGTGACTTTTCATTTAATTTCGTTGGTTTGGTTTTTAATTAGAATAGGAAATTAATATTATTTATGATGTGACCAAAGTTCATATATGTAAATTCATTTAAATTATGTACATATATAATATAACTTATTTTAATTAAATTTAATATGTTAACTCTAAGCTTGTTGCATGTACTGGTGTTATGATGCTCATCAATCATTGATCAATCTCGATCAATATATAAATGCATGATTAGCAACTACTAATAAAGTCACAAAATTTTCATAACAACTAAGTTACGTCTCAAATAGCACAATCATTATCATTTCAAACTAGTATTGCTTTCAAATTCGTTTTTTTTTTACCTATTTCTACTCTTAATTTGGGATAAAATATTCTTGATTATTACGAGCTTTCTTACTAAATATGATCATAACCTAAGTTCAAACGCACATGTAAAACTTTATAAATTAACTGCATGAAAAAAGAATTTCTTATGGAATGTTAGACTAACATGTGAATATCTTAATCTTAAATCAACATAATTGTTACGATATGATGTTACTTATGATCAAATCATATCGTCTTTGGTCTAATTCCGTTTAAAATAATTTTACAGCTAAAAAGTTAAATAAATCCTAAAATTTTATTAAAAAGACAAATATATGTAAGGATCATACATGTGAAATATTAAAAAAAAAAAAAAAAAAAAATTAACCACGCACTAAGAAGTGCTTAATTATAGGTATTAATGATATTTTAATTTTGTTTATAACTTTGTTACTAAAACAATGTGATATACAAAGTTACTTGTACGTAATGAAGTAGTACTTGTACAATGATGACGTAATAGTATGTAAACATATAGATAGCAAAAGAGAATAAGACGAAGAATGTATATTCTTGTTGATTTTGGATTTATAATTGTGAGAATGAATTAAAGGAATATTCCTATTGGTTGAATTGTGGAGTAAGGTTTAGAAACTGTGTCAGAAAACTTAAACGCAGCATGTGGCGAAATTCAAGGGGATTACATCTGTCATAAATAAAATATTTTTATAAATATTTCATTTTCAACCTCCCTAGTTTTATGGGTTTGCATTTTTAACGGACACGTTTCCGGCGGAATAAATTCAGGGAATATGACGATGATTCTTTCATCATCATCGGCATCTTTTTACGTTATACTCTTCTTCTTCTTCCGCCGGCTTATACTAATACTAAACTACCACTCTTTCCCTCTTCCTTAAGTATCTCCAAATGGAATAATATTATTCTCTTAAGCAACCCTAATTATATATGCATGTACATACAAGAAAAATACGCGGATTGTCGATAGGTATCATTTTCGACTTATTTACTTTTAAATAAGTCGATTTGTGTTATTCTGATTTTAAATTAGAAACAAATCAAACTAGTTGAAAGTAAAACTGTTATTGATCGAGCTTTTATCAAACTATTTAAACTTACGTTTGTCTCGTTTAAGTTCAATTTATTGAGCTCAAACACGAGTTCAAATCTAACGTTTGAGCTTGAAAAATTTATCAAACCAATTTCGACCTTATAAAGGACCCGATCAAAATTTTGAATTTTATATATTATATTTAATATGTATATGTATTTAGGTCAATACGAAAATACAATAAATATAAATATATACTTATTTAAATAAAATCATTTTTGTAGGCACTTATTATAAAAAGTTATAGCTAAATATATTATTGTCATTAAACTTCGATAAATATTTGTACCAAAATATTTTTACTTGTAGAGAGGTTGTTTCTAGATTTTATCTAAAGGAGTAGTGATCGAACCCTTGACATTTGTCTTCAGATGTTAACCGCTTGATCAAAGCTTTTTTTGTTTTTAAGGTTAATTTTCCAGTTTTATTAAACTTTTTGTTAAAGATAAAATTGCTAAATCAAGGATTTTAGGCATTCGATCTTTAAGACTATATTTTAGCTACCTTTGTATATATACTAGCACTATATATGGCAATATTATATGGGAAAATGTTATATGCTGCTAACATTATATATGCTGCACACACATAAATATTTTAATAATAAAAAGCCCCCCATGA
>JAOEHQ010006306.1:0-11650 GCA_025447715.1 Asclepias incarnata
GTAATTTTTCGAGTTAAGACCTAAAACTGCAAAAATTGACCACTTCAGGGACCAAAAATGTAATTTGTCCTTTTTTTAACAGCAGAATTATATTAAATAAACGGTCAACTAGCAAGGTATTAGAGGCCAAAAGAGTACATACAATCTAGAAATACAACAATAATACACAATGTAGATTATATCCGAGGCTTTAACTGCTAAGTTTGCAAAATAGGTGAAAAACTCATGCCACTTACAGAGGCCCTGGACATGAGAAAAACCCCCGCCAAGCCGCACGACATTTTTGATACAGACCCAAACAAGTCCCGAGAACATGATCCATACGCGACCCCAGCTACAACACACGATACACATCAAATGCGGCCTGCGCCTCTAGATGAGCAATGAAGAAGAGGATTTTGGATCAATCTTCCCATCTCAGGTAATTCTTTCGATTCTTGTTAGAATACAAAAGGAAAGAGAAAACTGTAATCGGATCAAATAAGGTTTCATACCTCTTCTTGTTAGTAGCAAAGATTTCCTCATTACGAAACCGTCATATACTCCACCATGCCGTAATAATAATAGTCTCAATGATTTTTCTAGCACTTGTAGGAAAATTAGAAGCCTCCACGTGTTGCATCAAAGAGCTAGGATCTGAATCAAAAGGAAATGTGACATTTAACCACTTCATTATCGAACTTTAGACCTTTCTTGCAACGTCACACTCAACCATTAAGTGAAGTGTAGATTCAAAGTCATTGGCGCAAAGGGGGTAGAATATAGATGGGATATCCACACCTCTAGCACACAGATTCAAGCGTGTCAGTAACTAGTCCATAAGAAGTCTCCTCGCATAAATATTAACTTTAGATGGAACATAATGGTTCCATCTTGTAGGCATTAAAGCAGAAGAAAGAATACAGGAGTTAATGTGATTCCTTACGCTTTCAACCGGAAAATTAAAAGTACCATTAAGGGACCAAGCCCATTTATCATGTGTGTCGTTGATCACGACCGGGGTCACCAAACTCATCAACTTTTGAAACTGATCCATTTCAGAACCATTGCGAACATCCCGACACCAATCCCAAGAGGCCTCAAGACCATTCCAACGCTGTGAAACCAAGAATCTTTTATCTTTCTCAAGCGCAAAGAGACGGGGGCACACCTCTTTAAGTGGTGCGCTCCCAGCCCATTGATCCTACCAGAAAAGAGTATCACCTCCATTTCGAGTTCGCTTAGATATAGAGCTAGCAGGAATAGTATTATCAAGGGAAATCTTTTTTACCACGCCACAAATAAAGCCCCAAACAATAGTAGAATTATAATCCGGGCTCGTTCAGAAAGAAGAATGTGAAGGCTTATGCATGTTGTTAAGAATGTCCACCCAAAGAGCATTACGATGCATATAGTACCTGCAGATCCATTTAAGCAAAAATGCAGAGTTAAAAACACGCAAACTACCAAAGCCGAGACTACCTTTGTCTTTTCTTGCTAACACTAAATTCCACTTAACCCAATGTATTTTAGACGTCTCAGAGTCACCACCCTAGAGAAAATTCACTCTTATTGACTTCAATTTATCTGTGACTTTGACCGGCATCTTAAACAATGATAAATAATATGTAGTAAGAGAACCAAGAATAGAAGAAACCATTTGGACAATCGCTTATCGAACTTTTCCAAGATGAGACCCGTGACATGACAGCACCCACAAGCACCCCAAGATAGATAAAGGCACTTTACCCCCTTGGAGCCAATCAAATCCGCCATATTATCAACATTAGCAGAAGTAACACCAATACCGAACAATTTAGATTTGACAACATTAACTTTCAACCGTTAAATAACGCAATGACTTTAAGCAAATTATCCCAAGACCACTTACCCATTACAACTACATCATCAGCATACATAAGATGAGACAGAGTTAAACTACCAACTTTGATGCCCAAAAATAGCCCACTGTTCACCGTTTCATCAAAAGCAATGTAAAGCCCTTCAATAGTAAGAATAGAAAGAAATGGCGCCATAGGATCACCTCAGCGAAGACCTCTTTGAAGCTGAAATTCCTTTGAAGGGCTTCCATTTACGAGGATAGAAGATCGACCCGATCGTAAACAAGCACGAATCCTACTTATCCAGCGATTTCCAAATCCCATAGCAATCATAGTAAAGTCCAAGTAATCCCTACTAAGAGAATCATAAGCTTTCTTAATGTCCACATTAAATATTATGGCCTTTTTTCTTTTTCTTTTTCAACTCGTACACCAACTCATTTAGAATTAAGGGACCATCCAAAATCCGTCTGTTTTTAATGAAAGCCGGCTGAATAGGATCAACAATAGAATCAATAACCTTCGATAATCTTAAAGCAAGGATTTTCGCTATGATTTTATACATGACCCCAATAAGGCTAATTGATTTATAATCAGTGATCAAGAGAGGAGAAACTATCTTGGGAATCAAAGAAATAAAAAGGCATTACAACCTGCAGGGATAATTGCCAAAGAGAAGAATTCTTTCACTGCACACACAATGTCATCCTTTCTGATATCCCAGTATTTTTGATGAATCTGTAACACCCCAACTATGGTGGAAACTTCGGATGCCACGAAAGCACAGTTTAACATACATATTATGTAGAGATTTCTATATGAGCAGGGTAAACACAAAGTAACTCATGATATTAATGAAATCTAATGCAATGTTATTGCAAAAAGTTTCATCCCCAAATAGGGAGCATACGGGTCACAGACTACGTGAATATAAGTCTATCAAGGGAGCGTTAACATAAGTGCGCATATCCCTAAAATCTAGCTTAACAAAATATGTGCGATGCCCCTTGATCCAACAAACTCTAGCAACCAATCATCCTTAATTTCGTTAGTTTACTTGATTACCTAAAAAGTGTACTAAAATCTGTCAATACGAGGTTGGTGAGTTCATAGGTTTAGATAACAAAGAATCAAGTTTTGTGCCGATACATCCAATAGTAGTTTGTACAATACAAGTAGAGATATAGGAATTACTTAATGTAGGTTCGCACTTAGTATCTCATACAATTACTGCACACGGAAACAATCACACAAAGATATCCAAACAAACACATATAGATTCAAGTTAACCAATAGATCTACAATAGTTCATTAGCCCAGAACTAGGCACACGATTGTCTTAGGAACCACTCAGGAAAGCCTACAGTAGTTTCACACAATGGTTCCACTCAGAAGTTCCACATAATAATTCCACACAATAGTTCCACACATAAGATTCATGCAGAATAAGAGTGCCGGGGCAATCACCCCCGTATGGCACTTACATAGGTAATCCTATACGATTACTCGTCATTAAATTGTACAGTAAAACTATCGACACGCAGTTTAGAAAACCGAGTACACTTTTCACCCCAAAACACATAGAAAATAGGGGCTACAGAACTCACCTAACGATTGACGAATAAGCACTAGATCACTGTACCCGTAGAATCAACGTCCGCGAGAGCCAAACCCTATCGTACATGTAACAACTGCCATTTGGGCCAACCTATCTTAGTGTACTTTATCGTATTAATCGTATGTAAATGTTTGTAAATCATACAGTTGAGATTCATTTTTAATTTCATATTCAGTTACCTCTTCGTCAATCAATGAAACATTCTTGCTGCTCAACTGTTTAAATTTGTGACTTCTTGAAGATGATTTAAGAACCTCGACCTTAGCAAACTTTGACGAATAATGGCGGTAGAAACAATCCTTCACCATATCCGGATTTTCAATCCAATGCCCAATTGCCCATTGACTTTAATATCTTTGAATATTGGGGTATTTTAGATACCTCATAGGATCATATCATGAAATTTTAAGAAAATTATAAAAGAAAAGTTATAAATGTTATATAAGGAATTATAGATATGTTGATGTTTGAGGTAACCTTAATTGATACCAAACATAAAACTGTTAAATTATGATGTTATGTTTCTTACAAGGTCTTTTTTGTACGTTTGTGTATATATTAAAATCTGTTTTTGAAAAAAAGAAAAAGAAAAAAATGAAGTATATGACTCTTATAAAGCTCTTACACTTGGATTAATTTGTAATTTCAAATAAATGTTCATTATATTATTTTAAAATAATTATTTATTATTGAAAAAGTTAGATATACTTGATTAAGTTTTTCATATATTAATAAACTCTAGAACTAATAACTAAAGATAAAATAACCTCAATATCTAAAATAAACTTAAGAATATATGTTGAGTCAAGCTAGATTTGAAGATGACAAACGCATTCAAAATACTTAAGTCTTTGGTTCTTGAGCTGAGTCAGTTTGGGTCTGTCCAAGCTGAGTCAGCTTGAACACCTTCTGTGTACAAAGAAAGATAAAAAAAAAAAAAAGGTCAAGCTGCATCAACAATGAAGATTAGCATTTGATTTGAAGTCGAAGAGTGAAGATCAAGGATAGGAGACCAAAATGATGGATGGAAGTAAGCTTGGGTCTTACAATCAGCTTGGAAGAACTTTTGGAAGCACATAATTTTACAAGTGTTCTGGTGCCTCGTCAGCAACTCAGGATAACTATCACTACCATGGGAGATGCTTAGAAGGTACGAGGTACAATCAGTTGTCTCTGGTTAGTGATTGTCTATTTCTATGAGGTGTCCATTGTCATGTTGTGGCTGCACACACGGAAGGTATCTGGGGAACAAGAAGTACAATGTCACTATCACACAAGTCCTTTGCATGCAGAAGCCATTGGATCAAGACGCGTAGAAGTTCTGGACATCATCTAAGGGTGGGCTTATGCCTATAAAAGCCAACCTTAGTTATCCATAGAATGGGGGCATCCGTTTGTATTCTAAGTCTCACAACAATTAGAGCTATCAGCTTTATCCATGTTGTGTTCTAATACTCAACTTGGGCTAGTATTTGTTCTTAGAATCAGAACAGAGTCGTAATTTGTATTCGACTTTGTTTCTGTTCCACAACTACTTGTAAATTCTTGTTGATTTATCAATAAAAGAATTAGTTGAAAATTATAACTTGTGTTCTTGGATGTCACTTTACATTTTTGTTTCATATCATCTATTTCATATACATATAATCTGAACTTTACCTTGCTAAGTTTGTTTTCTGTCATTTTGTATTAAAACTTTTAAAGAAGCTTAAAAGTGTGATATAGTTGTATTCACCACCCTCGACAATTTTAAGATACGTTGTGAAAACAAGTCTTGTTAATCCTTTGGGACCAACAATATATCATTTATCTAACTTTTTTTTTATTTTGTACAAAATACCCATAAAATCAAGGAGTAGCCTTGCAGACCTTGCGAGCTTTGCGAATCTGCGAGCCACTCCTTTTAAACCTTATTTCCTCCTCCATTTCCTTCAACCTCTAAAGTCAAAATCACAAGCTCCTCTTAGATTCTCATAGAGGAGCTTGTGAAAGTTGGATATTTTGTACAGACTCGAAAAAAGTTGGATAAAATGATACATTCTTATTATTATTTTTTTGGATAATGCATATGGAAGCCACCCATTTATCAAGTCTTTTTCTTTTAAGCCACCCATCTATCAAAATTTTCTTATAGGCCATCAAAGTTTCTATTTCGTTTCATTTTTACCAATTTTGAATGAAATTACATCAAAAGTTCGTCAAATTGTAAAAGTATATGTACTTCTGAAAATCTAAAAATGTTTAAAGTTATAATTTACATGTATAATACATATTATGACCAGTTTTAAAGTCCCGAGTTGGCAAATATTTTTTTCTAAGGATATAAAAGGTGTTACACATATTAATTCTAATCTACGTTGTTATGAATTTGTAAAACGAAAACATTTTTGTAGTTTAAATAATTTTTTTCAAGTTTTTTAGTTGAAATTGGTTGAAACGAAACAAATTACATATTTGAGCGGTCTATAAGTAATTTTTTATAATTAAGTGGCTTGAAAGAAAAAAGATTATTATTTGGGTGGCCTCCATGGGTATTATCCCTTTTTTTAAATTTTAATATTGAGGTTATTTTCATATTTAAATGCTGAAGGGAGAGAAGGAGTATATTTTTTTGGAATAACTACTTTCATTAAACTCAAAAACCCAAATATACAATCTCCAAAGGAAAAAGAAAAAGAAAAAGAAACACCACTATACAAAAATTTACAAAAATGAGAAATCAATCAAATTAGACCAAGTCTAGGAAGTCTTTTTCGCCCGATGTTTGATCCAGAGATACCCAAAAGAATGGATAGACTCGATTACCCGCGTACTAGACCAAGTCACCCTTTGAAAAAGCAGTTTGTTGCAATAAATATATATACATTAAAAGTCTTAGGTGGCAGTTTAGAAAAAAATTCTTTATAATTTATTTATTATTATTTTTTTTTCAATGATGTCTTTCTAGACACTTTAAACGGAAATGTGTATGAGCCATATATTTGAAATGAAATAAATGATCAAAATATATTTAACCAACTATTTTGTTACTAAAAATAAAGTTTATATTTACAACAGAAAATTATAATAATTTTTCTAAATTTTTATGTGGAAAATGAAATAAATACAGTTCCGAGTCGAACCCAATAAGACTAATAAGACACAGATCAACTGACAAATAACTGAAGACTGTGAGGAGGCTTTTCCTGGTTTTCATCCATAGGTCTTGGGTTCGACTTCTTGGAGTGACAAGCCTGTGAGGGTTTTCCCCTAAATTCCTTGCGATCATATCCTGTCCGGGTTGACCGGGGTCTGACAGGCTCTGAGGATCGAATGTTAAAGAAAAAAAAAATACAGTTTTGTATTTATGTTATAAGTTTTATTGGAATAGACTCGTGATTATTCAACCAAAGTTAACATTTAAGAAGAAAAAAAAAGTTTTATTGGAATAATAATAAAGAATACCAAACAAGCAAACAAAAGAAGCCATAAATACATTGATGGCTGTATTTTAATCACAGAACATTCAAATCTTTTATGACCACATTCATTCGGTACATAAATAATTAAAGGCTTTTTGGCACCATCCTATATTTTTTTTTTAACCGTATCTGTCGATTAGAAAGCATCTCTCACCATTCAAAATGTGAAGGCTTACCCAGTCGATTTTTTTAACCGAGTCCTGCTACATTTTCATTGAATAAACGTTTAAAAAAACCTCACAAAAACTCTCATCTATACTTCTATACTATTATATAAAAATTACACTTTTGAGATAAACGAAATGACCAATATACCTCTCTCACCTAATTACATTATTTATTTCTTAACCCTTAAAATACATATACTACCCTCTTTACATTAATTACGTACATAACCCGCCGCCTAATATTACGCGATTACCATGCTAGTTAAATGGAAATAATAAAACCCAATGTCTCACCGGTTAGCTGGATCATTGACTCATTGGGTGCTTAAATAATCAAGGCTTTTTGGCACTATCCCATATCCTTTTATTTATTTCTTTTCACTTTCCAAAAATAAAATAAAAATAATATAAAATAAAATACAACTCATTTTATCACTTACTAGTCAGTCACACTAGCAGCTCTTACCCATTTTGCCTTTCCATGACTAAAAAAACAACCCAGTTTTTGTAGCTTACTGTAGTTTCACTCAATCTCTGTCAGATTCCCATTTTTCTAATAATAATATTGCTTCTATTACAAGTTCCCCCAACTCATATAGATCTTGCATTCCTTTACAGGTTATAATTCTATTATTATATGTGTGTGTGTGTATATATATATATAAATATATATATCTTTCTGTAACTAAAGTATGAATATGAATATCAATGTCATGTTTTATACTACTTGAAAAAAAAAAGTACACATTATTGACTCCTTTTTGTTTTGTTCAATCATTTCCCAACTGGGGTTTCTTCAACTTTTATAAATTAAGTGTATTTAGTATTTTATTTGTAAATTTTCCAATTTTTGACATTTTAAAGAATTGGTTTTTTATATATTAGTATTTTCAATCATTTTCCCAAGAGGGTTTTCTTTAGTTTTTTTATTTTAAAAGTGATGCTTGTTTTTTAGTAATTTTATGAACAGGGGTTTCTTCAGTTTTGTTAAATATGACATTTTTTATAAAAAATAAATAAATAAATTTTCAAGTGGGATTTTTTATTTTTTTATTTTTTTATTTTTACTTTTTAGAGTATTTGATAAAGTTTGACATTTAATGAGCTAACTAGTTTTACATTATCTTTTTTTCTACTTTGAGTGTAATTAGCACATTTTGGGTTTCTTTCTTTTTGGGTGTTTTAAGATTATTATTTTTATATTTTTTAATATTAAAGTTTTTACTTGTTTACTGTGTGGTCAGTTGGTGTCCATAGGGCAAGGGTTTCTTCGCCGATTTTAACATTTTTGGAAACGAGCGGTTCGTGTTCATAGTTTTTAGGATTTTGGACTGGTGTCGACTTCAGGACTTCATCAGTAAAGTTGTAGAATTGGTAAGAATTTACTTTGGTCCAACCTCAAGTTGAACTATATCGAAAATGAATTTGTCTGTATATTATAAATGACAATAATTATTCTTTAATTTTTGTGGGATTATTTTGTTTTGTATAGGTAAATATTAGTATTATATGTGATTGATTATATTGGTTTTTGTCTAATGTTGTCAAACAATTGTGTTATGCATGTTAAGGTTCTGTTGTTTAATGATTAGATGGAACATATGAGCATGAGGCATGATTAATTTTCTTTTTAAAAAAATAGATAAGATTTTCTTTATTAATGATGGCACATGAAAGTTGAAATCATTTCTTGTTTTTAGCATAATTCCAATTTAAATTTACCTAATGGCATCTCTTCATCATTACGAGTTATCAACGACAGTGAGTTTTATCCAACAAATTCCGCTTTTTTTTTTTGTCAACTTTAAAAGGGTATTTTAGATATTTGCATAACTGTTAAACACTTCTTATTCTATATTGTCAAGTTTTTTCTGTTGTAATGGTTTGCGATTTTCCTTTTGAATATGGCATGGGGCCATGAACGAAGGAAAGAAGCACGGTATGTGTTTTAAAAATTGTGTTTGATTAGAAATAAATTTCATGTTCTTTTCATTAATTGGAACTGTTTTCGAAATATTTCTGTTGATCATCCTGTATTTTTGTTTCTTCAGGATTCTTAATTAAAATCTTGTAGAACTCAGCATTTTGTGGTTCATGGTTGCGTAGTAATGTTGAGGAATACCAAATGGAAGGTTGACAGGCCTAAAGTAAAAGTTGTTTTTCGCCTGCAATTTCATGCCACAAATGTAAGTTCTGTTCTTATCTGTTTGAGCTTCTCATTTGGTGTTTATTATCTGTTTCGTATTATGAACATATATTATTTAATATAATGTCTTGAAAAATTAGTAACAAAAAGCCTAAGAACTTCTGTTCCTTTTCTATATGATGTATATCGATTATACAATCATCTAAAAGTTTATATCACTTTCTCTATATCTCCATCATAGTTGCAACGACTTATGCACCCCTTATTTATATTCTTTTCTTAAATGGTTGCAATTTATCAGATTCCCCCGAGTGGATGGGAAAAGTTATTTGTCTGTTTCATACCTGCCGAATCTGGAAAGATCATTGCAAAGACTAGCAAAGCAAATGTCAGAAATGGGACATGTAAATGGGCAGATCCTATCTACGAAACTACAAGACTTTTTATAGATTCTAGAAACAAACGATATGATGATAAGCTCTACAACCTCATTGTGGGGATGGTAAGTTTCCGTTTTTCGCTTTCAATTAGCCGTTCTGAAAAATGCATATCTTGATACATAACTTATTCACTGTTTGATCATCTCACTTGTTGAAAGAAATTCAGTTATTTTTGTCTTTTTTAGAAAGACCATTAGTTACACATCGACACAAAATCCACACACATAGTCCACCATGGGAGTGTGGGACTAGAACCAACAACCCATTAGTTGATAGATCAGCTCAAATACCGACCACAGCCCCTGGGTTATTATTGTCTTTTAAGTTATATTAATAATCATTTGTTTCATTTATCAGGGTACTTCACATGCTAGTATCCTCGGCGAGGCTACCATTAATCTTGCAGAATATGCGGACGCATCAGAACCTTATGTTGTTGCTTTGCCTCTTCATGGATCGGACAATGGAACCATATTACATGTGAGCAACTCTTAACTCCTATAAATGAATATTTCTCTTTTCCATTATTAATCACTATGAGGCTTAGACAACATTTTGTTTTTGTCCACAGATTATTGTATATTCTCATTATTGAGGATATCTTAGATATTTAATTAATCTTCAAAAGCTTCAACTAAACAATGTGGCCGATTCTAATTGTTTTGGGGTATCGAGAGTATTTTTTTAAATGAAAATTACCAAAAATCTGGATAAAAATAATTTCATGAAAACACAAATTTCATAGTATTATTAACAAATATGTTTTCCTGACTGTTTAAAGTAATTTATTTTTTCTGTCACTGCAACACTTAATTTACCTTACTTTTAGCAGAGTGATTGACTTAATCCTTTTGGTGCCAGGTTACAGTTCAGTTGTTGACGGCTAAAACCGGATTCAGGTATGGTATTTTGAAATATTAATGCTATTAATTTTGATCAACAAGCTTTTTTTATTTATTTCTTTATTGAAGGGTATTTTAGAATAGTCCTGCATTTTCATTAGATGAAACGGTCTGTAGAGAGTATAAAACTATTACAATAGTGTCATTTACATTGTCAAACTATAAAACTTCAATAAAAGCCTCCCAATACAATCAGTGTATTTTATACCAAGAAAAATGTATAGGCCTGTATATCTATATCTATTCTAATTAATAATACATAATATATAAAGCATATGGTTATGGTCTTAAAATTAAGAACACCAAAATTACTAATATACTACTTGACTTAACAATTATCATTAAGGTAAGTTAATGGTGAGTCACTTGGGTTTTACCCTAGAGGTCAAGGGATCAATCCCTGGCGCGTGTCCATGTGGTTTGGGAGCCTCTGTGAGGTTTTTCTTTGGATGCCTACTCAGGGAGGAGTGTGGCGGGATCCAGGTAAGACACCGACTACCCTGGTCTGAGCGAGGCCTTACTATCTCATGGTGGGGAGTGTTTCGGATTATTCAAGAAGTTCACCTTTCAAAAAAATAAAAATAAAAATTAATATGTATCAAAATCAACATTAATTAATTTCATAACAATAAAAACACAAAAATCTCTTCAATAGTCAAATTTAAAAATTAGAGACTTTTCTTACATCACCTGTGACCACCGGCCAGTAACCCTTAGCCTGTCTCTACACTGAAATTATCCGTCTCCACGCATTGCGTGGGTACAATTCTAGTCATTATTACTCGCATACCAAATCTGCCCAATATGGTGCAATGAAAAAGTAAATTGACCATTATACTCTTTTATTTAATCTTGAGTTTAGAAATCATTAAAAGAAAGATTTTTATCGTTTATTTTTTATTTTAAATTTTAAATCTGTCCTTTGGAAGGTTATATTGTACAACCTAATGTATCATTAACTTGGATTTTACAAGTTGACCACTCCCTAACCTGCCACTGCATGACCGCACCCACCCGTCCCCCACTAGTCATCTTTCTAGCAGTTAGTATCAGTAACCTGTCATGTTTTGCTTTTATATTCAGTGTTTTTTATTAT
>JAOEHQ010006317.1:0-17556 GCA_025447715.1 Asclepias incarnata
AACAACACAGTAAATAAGCAAGTGCGGGAGCACAGGAAGTTAAGCACAATATAATGCTTGCCGAGTAGTTGCTTATCGAAGCAAACCTATGATCAAGAGTGTTCGAAACGCGATTAAGTTTTAGTTGTACATTTAGTAACCTAGGAATGCCATTTAAAAGTGTATTCGTTCGTAAATCACCAAGTTTCGAGTTTGTTCAATAATGTCATTTACCGACCAAACTGGTCGGTAAATAGGCTGTTCGTGTGTTCTCAATTAATAAGTCCCCAAAAGTGTCATTTACCGACCAACCAGGTCGGCAAATGGCTAGTTCAAAACGTATTCGATGTTAAGGAGTGAAAGTGGCATTTACCGACCAAACTGGTCGGCAAATGACTAGTTGGTGAAAATGGCATTTACCGACCAATCTGGTCGGTAAATGACTAGATCATACGATTTCAAAGTTTAAGTATCAAAAGTGGCATTTACCGACCAAAAACGTCGGTAAATGGCTAGTTCATGAGTTTCTAAATGTTAAGTCTCCAAAAGTGGCATTTGCCGACCAAAAATGTCGGCAAACGAGTAATTTGCTCGATTTGATTCTAAGTACCAAAAGTAGCATTTACCGACCAAAAACGTCGGCAAATGGGTAGTTTGTGCATTGATCGTATAAGTTTAAGTGTTTTCATCAAAATATAGCATTTGCAGACCAATCTGGTCGGCAAATGGGGTAGTTCATGATTTGATCAAGTGTTTTCGAGAAACATAGCATTTGCGGACCAATTAGGTCGGCAAATGCGTAGTTCACAAGTCGATAAAATGTTTCCGTGTTCAAGTGTGGGTTTGCGGACCATAATGGTCGGCAAATGGGTAGTTGGTCCGGACTCGAATAAGTTTTAAGTCTAAGGTGTGATTTACCGACCAATATGGTCGGTAAATGGCTATATTCATCAATACTTAGCCAAATTTATGAGAAAATCAAGTTTACGGACTAGTGCATCTGAAACCTTCATTTGCCGACCAAAATGGTCGGCAAATAGCCTATTTCGCTGAACATATTTTTAACCAATTTAATCGATTTCCAAGCCAGAAACACAAGTTTTTAAGCACCAAAAGGTTCAATGTGTTCAGTTATTCATACCCTTCAAACCCATTTCATAACATAACACAATTCAATGATTTACAAGCTAAATCATTGGGGTTTTTCTTTAGTTTCAAAACCGGGACCAAAAACATCATAATAACTCACAAAAACTTCTAAATTTTGACATGGAATCAACCCAAAACAGAAAATGTATGTTAAATACCTGTTTTGATGATGTTTAGAAGCTAGAAATCCGATCAAAATCCCTTCCTCTTGGCCGGTTTTGATGATAAAATGAGAGAGTTTTGTGTGTGTGTGTGTTTTGTTGAAATGATGTTGAAGTATGAGAATGGTGAAACAAAGTATGGATCCCCCATACTTTGTGAAGAAAATTCGGTGGGCTAAACCACCCCCACATGCCATGTTTTTATTTATTTAAATTAATAAGAATAAATACATACATTGTGTATTTATTTAAAGTACAAAATTTCTAGAAGTATTTATATAATTAAACACTTTAGGACAAATCTCTTAATAGATTATGTCAATAGTTTGGCATTCCGCTAGTTACTAAATGTTAAATGTCCATCGTTTACAAAGTTAAGTTTCGAATCATTAAACAAATTCGAGAATCGCTTGCGCGTTTCGATATGATGGCACGTTTAAAATAGAATAAATTAAATTAAACGTAGGAGTGAACAGTTATGTACGAAAATACGTATATTAAAATACGAAATGTTACAATAAACAAGTCATAACGTACATTGACATTAAACATAACATAATGGCATTTCTTAAGACGCTAGTATAGGATATAGGCATGTACATTTAAGTTCAAGTACTTACTGTGTGAATTGTGGCAGTGTGAGACATTTGGACTGAGCGTGTGCATACTGTAGACTGACAGTGACCATTCGTGTTCAAGATCATTGTGCTAGGTTAATTGTGCTTGTTTATTATTTCAGGTGAGTTTCGTAGCCCCTCTTTTACATGTTTTGCGGTGAAAAGTATACAAATGATTTTCTAACAGTTTTGTCGATTGTTGTTCATTATGTACAATATTTATTGTTCATTGAGCTGTTTGTTTAGAGTTACTCTAACATGTTCATTCCTTGGTACCAAGTCGGCCTGTGTTCATGGGACCCGTCATTAGTGCCCTTGGGATGCATTCCTGGTACTAGTCCTGGCCGTGTGTGCATTAGGTACGTTATGTGTGATTACGTGCATTGTTTATGTGTTCGAGACATTTGGTATGTAACTCTATGCTCATATTATTGTACAAAACTTTTATGTTCATTAAGAATCCACAGGTTTTCATGTTCATTACTAGTTCTTTCGTACAAAAACCTACAAACTCATCAACATCGTGTTGACATATTTTAGTATACTTTTCAGGTAACAGGTGAATCTGAGGAATCAGAACTAGGAGCTGATAGAGCAAGAAGGATGGAATCAAGGAACGCTCGCACATCTTTTGTTAGCTAGGTTCAGGGATATGCGCATTTGTTAGCGCTTCCTTGATAGACTTAACTCACGTGTTCGCGAACCCGTATGCTCCCTTATGGGATGATGTTGTAATAACATATTAGTACATTGTTCATTTATGTATGGTTTAGTGCATGTTCATTTCGTGTTTCGATGTGCTTGTATATTAGCAAGTGCTTATTCATTTAGATATTTCTATATAATTTCATGTCGTGTTGTGTATTTAGAAAATAATTTAAGTAATTAAAATTAAAAACTTTTCAACTAAAAGATTAAATAAATAAAGTTTTAAAAATAAAAAATAAAACTCAAAATTTGTTATCTTCGCAGTCCATGGGCTGGCTCTTATCTTCACAGTCTATGGGTCGGTATATATCTTCGCTATGGCCCATCCCTCTTATCTTCGCGGAGCCCTAATTCCTTCTTATCTTCACACCACTGTAGCACCACTCTAAAAACAGTCATTTCACATCTTTCTAGAAAAACCTACCACCTTTCTCTTATCTTCACATGAACACTTACACTTTTAAAACTTTTGTTTGTTAATCTATCAAAACTTACATTAAAATAACAAGTTTTAAGCTCTGTAACATCACCGTAATCATCCGTTTTTGTAGATTTAGAGGTATAGAAATAAAACCTATTCCTCCTCTTTTTACTTAAACATTGGTTTTTATCCAAATACATACGAATCATTCATCAAGTTCCAAACATTTTATGTCCAAACCGCTCTAAATTGCTTCATGCAACTAATTCCGGATTTTTTTGCGGTAAATTTTAATAAAGTATCGATTTTTAAGCATAGTTGTAAGTTTTCGATTAGAACAGTGGCTAGGGCGATGATAACAATCATCTTCGAAGTAGTCAAAACCCTAATTTATCTTCGCTGTACAATTATCTTTGTAGTCGTAAAAACCCTAATTTATTTTCACAGTAGTCAAACCTTAAATTATCTTCGCTGTACTGTGAATTTTCGTAGAAGTCAAAACCTAAATTATCTTCGCACCCGTCAAACTTGATCTTATCTTCGTTGTACTCTTATCTTCGCAGTACACTTATTTTCACACAAGTCTAAAAACAAACCAAGTATTTTGTAAAGTCTAAAACAAGCTAAGTAATCAAATAACAAGTATAACTGGACAAGCTTAATGGTGATCAATGTTTTTGAACCGGCCAGTCGGACCGCGGTTGGACCGATAATTTTAAGAATTCTGGTTCAATACTAGTTGGATACCTGATAGTGAACCATCCGAACCGGACTGAACCGGTCGGTCTGACCGAAACCGGATCAAACCGGTATTGAACCGGTCAAATGAAGTCAAACCTTAAGAAACTCCAATTACTGGCGGTTAGAATTTGTGGGTTTTAGACGTGAAGAACAACAACCATCAAGAATGGGAATCAATCACGAGATGACCAGTGGATAAGCCATTGGGGGGACTTGCCGTTGCTAACCCCCCCCCCCCCCCCCAACCCAACCAACCATGTTTTTCGATGAAAGTTGCAGGTTTTTGGTAATACACACCACGAAAACTAACATCGGAAGTGGTGGTTACTGGACAGTGGAGATGACTGGTTGTGGTGGTGACTGTTCGTGGTGGCGGCCGGGAGTGGTGGTGGATGGGAGTTGCGATGGGTTGTGGTGGTGGGTCGGTGTAGATCGAGACAGAGAAACAGTTTGGTGGCTGGATTTGGTAAATGGCGATGACAGAGATTTTGATAAACAAAAGAATAAGTATTTTTTTGTTAGGTGAAATAAAAACCAAAACTGATGGTGCTAATAAATGTCAAGTAATTTCCATTTATTCCTTATCTTAAGCTTTTAAAATTCTTTTTTATGCTAAATGCTCAACAATTTACGTTATTAAGTTTTTAAAATTTTATTTTTTAATATAAATATAATTTAATATAACTTATATCTTATTAAAAAAATGTTTATTGCTAGTCATTACTAAATATATAGTATATATATATATATATAATAGTTGAATGAATTTTGTTTTCGAGTTTGTATATATTAAATTGTTTAATGGATTGTGTTGAATGTTACTAAAATTGTTTGAGATGATAATATTTTAATGTCTTAAAATTATGGTTTTTGTGTTAGAATTTAATATTATTTTAGATAATGAATGCTAGAATTTAATATTATTGAAGTTATGTTGTGTTTAAATTAGAATTCTTATGGTATTATTTTAATAAATATACATTTTGTCAAAAATCCGGTCCGACCCTGATCCCACTGGTCTGATCAGTCCAACCAGTAAAATTTTATAAGATCGGTTCAATGTGGTGTCCGATTTTTAAAACATTGCTTAACATTGCGTAACAACTAACAAATAGAGTATCTTAACCCGATATCTTCTTCTACACAAGAAAACAAAATAAGCAAACAAACAAAAGGGAACAATCCAGGTACCAACTCCTTTCCCACCACCTCCACGTCTTCTTCCACCTCTATATCCACCTCTACCATTAACACACATACTATATATATAATATAATATAATAATGTATATTATATTGACTGGCTTTTCTTTTTGAAAACAAAACATGAGTGACCAAAACAATGTTGTAGAAGACATATATGTCCCTTTTGAACACCACAAAGATGATGATCATTTCTATGGGAAATATAAAGGTAGTATGAAGAGTAAAAAAAGAAGAAAGTACAAATTAGAGGAAAATAAACAAGACCCGTTAGTTGTGTTTGGTTGGGATATAATGTTAATGATACTCGGTTATTTAGACGCACGCAGCGTGGCACTATCACTCATGGTCTCTCGTAGATGGCATGGAGTTGCTTCTAGTGATGCCATTTGGTCTAAAAAGGTACCCCACATATATCTAACTATTTTTCATTTAATTAGTTCATTAAAAGATGTTTTTGTGTCCCTTTTGAATCATCGTTAGATGTTTTTCTGTAAAAATAATGATGGTTTATTCATAATTGGATGTTTAATTTATATTTTAAAGAAAGTTTAGCTTTACCTATAAATATCTAATGATGGATTATTACATGCAGAAAATAATAGATATAAATTATAATTTATTTTAAAAGTATTTGATGGTAAAGATAGACACACAAAAAAATAATATAAAAAAAATGCATAATTCAATGATTTTATTGGACGAAAAATTATTAGCGAAAGGGAGAAATGGAAAAGTACAAAGAACTTGTGTTTCTGTGTATAATACTTTTTTGGGTTTATTGATATTTGATCAATCTTGATGATATTGTGTCTTTTGAATTAAGTACAGGGTTAAAGTAGATTTTGAGGAAATGGAATTCTGACTTGCTGCTATGATCATTATAGGACTTCTAATTAGTAAAGGCTCTTGACTAGTTAGTTGTGATGTGTATCATCTTATCAAAATGGAATTAGTTTTTATTGCCTCGTGTAGAGAAGGAAAAAAGAAGACAAATCTGTGCTCGGTAAGTGCAATACAAGTTGAGTAACTGATAACATGGAATTTATATTGTGAGGAAGATAGAAATGCCAATTTAAACAACCGCAGTCGTTGATATTGCAGCAGCAACTATGCTCATTCTTAAAGTATAAGAGTAATTGGCATGGTAAGTGTCTCACTCACTTTTCACACGACCACATCATTATCACACTCCTCTCAACCAAATCGCCTTAAAAAACATACGTTGTGCAGTTACTGCACCAAATTTGTGACCCAATTATCATAATCTTTGTCACTCAAAACTCATCAAAAAACCTTTGGTGCCCACCTCTGCCCTTTCTTTTGTTCTGCAACCTCCTCGCTGGCCCTCTCACCCCATGAGCCTCACACAGCCACCGTAGTTGCTCTTTCTTCCTTCCCGGTCATAGCCTTCACCTCACGCATCCTGTACGGGCTCCTTACCGAACTCTCTAACGTCCTTGGATCTAATGAAGGCATTTTACTTGAGGGAATTCAGTGGCAAAAGCATGTTGAGATAGGCTACATCAGTGTAAAATAAATTGCTTAATTAATGTAATCTAATAATCTGCTTCTTATTGTTGTGGTACAGAATCCGAAGCTTTTGTATCAAGATACTCAATAGTCCTTATTTGCTTTCATGTTGGATGATATATCGGAAAACATTAGGAAATGAATAGTATTGCAAGCTGAAGAATGCAAGTTGCTGTTGAAAACAGAACTTGAATGCTGCTGAATCACAGTTCATGGGTAAAAATTTTATAAGGATTTGAAGACTATCTAATTCATGTATCCCATCTCGTTTTATTGCTAAGACATTGCTGCGCTATTTCAAGCATAACTTATTGCATGGGTTGTTTTAGTGGTAGGATTGATTAGCATTGGCAGCAAAAGGGGGCAGTTAATTTAGATTAGTTCATTGATGTAATTTTCTTTTCATAAGTCTTCAAATTTATAAACAAGACTTTTCTACATCTTGTGGTGTGTCTAATAACTAGAATCTTCAAGAATAACTATATAAAATACGCTAAAGAATAAAGCAGAAATCTTGTAAGTAGGCACAATAATATATTATAGTAACAAAAGCTTCACTCTAAGATACACTGTTAAAGGGCTCGGCTAATGCTTTGTTACTACGCTTTATATACTACTATAAGTTGCTTAAGAGGCTGTGGAGTTTTCTCTTTCATTTGAGATCTTAGGGTAAACACCTTGGGACGGTTAGGGAACAGGAAGCTGCCACGAGAATACTGGTTAGGCCCCAAACATCAAAGCCAAAGGCTCGACTAGCCCGAACAAGGACCCCTTTCCGTTTATCTGTTTTTATTTGAGAACCATCTTCATGGCGGCCTGAAGATGTCAGTATAGACCCGGGTTTGATACCTCCAAGGGTAAACACCTTGGCATCGCTAAGGAAGAGTCCCGAAACGGGCATGGGAGGACTGGTTTGAACACTTAGATGAAAGCCAAAGGCTTGACTCTTCCAAAGTAGCATGCATAGGGATCCATCCTTGTTTACCCGTTATTATCTGAAATTGGACATCAGAATTTTTGTTTTCGCTCTTCTTTTTTTTTTTTCACAGCAAATGTCTATATTCAGTTGAAAGATTATGCATATTGGGCATATGGCTTGGTAGAAGTGCTTCATAGCCTTTCATTATGCTAGGTTTCATATTAATTTCATGTTATTAGAGCTTGTAACAATTGCTTCATGACTCAATAGTGTCTATACATTCTTGTGGGTCTGGATGGATCAACAATTTGTTAAACCATACCAATGAAATCAGCGCAATAGCTGTGGACATTTGCAAGTGGCACTTTTTGAGTATGAATATCGTTACACTTTTGACTAATAAATTAATTTCTTGTTGACAGTGTGAAGAGCTATGGGCTGGCAAAGCACATATACCCCGTGTGTCCCTAGTCAAGGGGTTATCAAAATTAGCTGCTTACTCCTTATCAATTAAGGATGGAAATCGCGTACGTTACCTTCTTCCTTCCTTTTTTGCTCTAGAGCTTCTGCTTTGTTTACTCAAAAATTGTTCTTTTCAGAACCGAATCATGAAGGAAGATTTATGGGATCATACTTGGGAGTTTCATTTTAAAAAGGTAGTCCCTTATCTTCAAATGTTGTATGTCACGGTCTTCTGGTACATTTGTAGTAACTGATAAGGTTTGATATCTTTATTGTCTCAGTCGGCCCCAAGGTACTGGCGTAACTTGGATCCACACTGGAAAGGTACAAGCCCACAAATGCGGCGCTACTTTCACCCAGATGGAAGTCAAACTGCTGACCCGGGTGACAGGGTATGGGGGGGCCACGAGAGTTGTTACACCATTGTTACAAGTGTCTTGGAAGACCAAAGGATCAGGGAGCACTATGTGAGGATCAACCGCTGGCCCTGTATGTCAATCACAAGGAAACATGATTGGGGTTGGAATATGTCAAACCACCTCTATAGCTATTCAAGTGTTCCAGATGCAGATAAGAAAGGTGGCACTGGTCCCTCCTTTCTTGTATACTGAGGAAGGTCAGCGGTTTGTTACAAACGGGTTTGGTTTCTGTTGCGCAGCATCATAAGACTTTAATACTTGTCAGTTTTGATGAAGTTTGATTCCATCTATGGTTTGTTTGATGCCTTGTTTTATTTGTTCACATCTATATATAATAATGTGTTGCTCAATGAGCAGTTAAATGATTTTTCATTTGCACATGCTTAAGAGTAATTAATCGAATTTATCTTAATATCTAAAACAACTGATTAGGTGCCATATATAACGTACAGAAAACGTGAAGTTAAACTGGTACAAGTAAAGCTAGAGGTCGCAGGATGGGCAATAGGCAGGTTTAGAGACGGATCAACTATGACTGTTGGTTACTTGGTTTACAGATTGAGTCGGGTAGACCTGCATACATATATTTTTTCCTTGTCTTATATTTTAAGCAAAAATAGAAAGAACTTTGTTTATACAGAACAACCTGGCCTGTTGAACAAAAGAGTCAGAGATACAATTCGTTTGATATGTTCTCCTCTTTGTTAATTTTTAGTTTATTCGACTTGTTCCCGGATATACCTGATGAATGCAACTGCTATGTCAAAAATAGATGGCCAGGATCTACAATTACTGTTAAGCACATTATCGGATATTCTAACATAAATGTGCATAAAATTGATCGCACCAATTTGCTACGGATATGTGCGCAGTTATGTGGGCACATGCCCCAAAATTCTAAACTCACGTGGGCATAAAATTGTTTGCTCGAATTTGCTACCTAAATGTGCCCTGTTGTGAGGACCGACACCGAAAGTTGTAAAACTTGCTAGTTAATAATTAGCTATCTTGTAGCGATTGACCTGCCTTCGCAAGTAGTACCTGGTGAATATTCTAACTGAACTTCTAATACATAAATTGCAGTTACAATTATATAAAATGAAATTTGTAGCCCTTAATTTCTTGTTATCTCCTAAATATATGTTTGAATAAATTAACACACATGTTTGAAACTTGATTTTTATCGAGTTTTGACCAAGTTGGCCAAACTGATTATTGGGCTGAGCCGGGTTAACTCACTTTCTGTAGTAAGTACCAGTTTTAGTGCTCATGCCAAACCTGACCAAATTGATCTAAACTGCTAGTGATTTTATAGAGCATTGTAAGATGCTCGTGAAAATGATAAAAAGATGTGAGACCAAGAATTTGTAATAGCATTGGCAAATTGCCAAATAAAGGTACAGCATATGGATTCAACAGAACTGAGTGTCTCATTTGAAAGTACCAATACATGATTCGGGATTTATTTCCAAGAAAGCATTTGCATGTGATACAACTGACATCAAATTAACCATCCATCAATCATCAGATTGATAACGCCACACCTCACCAAACCTCAGGTCGCATCTCACCAGTGGCAGGAGGCATCCATCTTCCAGAGTGGTAGACACTCTCACCAACTTTCCATCCAGGCACATCTTTCATAATCCGGGCTTCTTCCTCCAAGTATTTACTCCATTCCTTCACAAATCTGAAGACAAGTTCAACCAAAATTATAACCCACAAACCTGGAACTGGAAGAAGAAAAGAATAGCACCCGTGCTTACCTTTCATCCTCCTCTGCTTGAAGCATGGGCAAAATAGCCCTCCGGGCGGCATATTTTTCCTCCTTTATCGCCCTAAATGAAACAACGAATACAAATTACAAAATGATTATACTTACAGTCTGTGGACATCTTGACATGGCAAAGACTTGAATAGACAATAATCATAATAAACTAGAAAGCAAAAATGACTATGCCCAAAATGGGGACAAAAACTAGAAGGGCTAAGAGATCAATCCGGAGACAAGATAACCATTGTCCTTGAGCTGTGGTTAGGACCAGTTACAACATCTGAAAAAAAATCCAATTCATTTAACAGCTAAGTAACTTTTAATATGCTTTGCCATTTTACCCCTCATTACAGTTATACTAATGCCCAATTCTGGATAACTTGGTCATGCTTTTGCAATGGGTAATATCTCTAATATATGTATGAAGCAGCTCATATTCATATACTCTGCTTGAATTTCTTGAATACAATTTTCAATTCTAGCCTTAACTTATCTGGTCTCAAGCATGTTTACATGTCGAAGCAATTCTAGTATAGTAGCTTTGGAATTTGCATTTTCTATGAATAGTAGGGAGTAAGGGCTAAGTCAACTTTGGTCGAAGGCATAGGAAATATACATTAGCTAAAAGGACTATTCCAAGTCAAAAACAAGAGTACTGTTAAAGTAAACAGAATAAGAATTCTGAAAATGAAACAATGAAGACACACGATCACCACCAAATCACTCTTAATGTATTCATGGATCATTATCACACTCTCTACAGTACTACAAATGAATTGGCTACTTTCTTTACAAAGCCTATACTACACTCATACAAGGACAAAAAAAAAAAAGTTTGCTAGCTAACCGTCCTTACACAATTAACATATCCAGTTAATAGCTAAATCACCAAAGATGTTGGGCTGATGGTATAAGCAGCCCGCCAAATTAAAAGGAACAACCTTTCAGCCCTTCATAGGTCACAACCAAGGACCTTTCAGATCCAATATCCAACAAATCAATACATTTCAAAAACTAAGGCCTGGACAATGCTTTAGTCATAATATAAACCATCCTCTATGTCAACTTTCTTAACATTAACCTCACCACCCAAAGGATCTTCACAATGAAATAAAGCCACACATTAATGTGCTTTGACTTTTCATGAAATACAGGATTTCTGGATAAAGTACATGGCTCCTTTATTATCACACTTGACAAATGTCTATTTAATCTTACCACCGCAACTCTGCTATTAGTCTTATCAACCAAACTGACTCTTAGACCAAGTACACCTGTGTTGAGCGTGCTACCACCTGTTGCAAAGCAACCTTCCAACTTAGTGTCAATCCAAATCCAAAGATCCGAAAGACATAACTACTTGTTGACCTGCCACAAAATCAGAATCTACATAGTCATAAATGCCCGGTTCATTTTATATGGATCTTTAATAAACCAAACCTACCTCCATAGTACCTTTCAAAAACTTAATTAATCACTTTGCAGCCTCCTAATGCTTCTCTCCAGGGTTTTTCTGGATATCTGCTCTATACTCGCAGGGTATGCAATGTCAGACTTTGAACACACCATGGTGTACATTAAACTCCCTACAACACTTGACTACTTAACCAACTCACTTAGGTGGGTTGGCCACCATGCCGCCATTTCGAGGACCACCGTCTCTAGGGACGTGGGTTCGATTCTTGCCAAAGGCAATGAATGGTTGAGCCAAGAAAATGGTAGTTAACCTTGATACATTCCTAGCATGGGGGTTATGTAGGTACCAATGCAGTACATGGGGATCAAGGGGTTCCCATCAATTTACCCTTTTTTTACAACACTTGACTACAAGATCTTTGAAAGGTACAAACAACCCTTTTGGCCGTCTCATGTGGATTTCTTCATTTAACTCACCATGAATATAAGTTGTATTCACATCTACTTGTATTAGCATAAAACAATAACATGCAGTTAACACTAGAATCACCCTAGTTGAACAATACTTCACAACTAGTGAGAATACCTCTTTATAATCTATTCCAGCCCCTTGGGTTGAAGCCTCTTGCAACCAGTCTTGCTTTATATATAGGCTCTTCTACACCAGTAATTCCTTATTTGAGCTTACATAACCACATACAACCAATTTCTTCCCTGCAGGTTTATCAATCAGCACTTAAGCCTCGTTACTGAGCAAGGAGTTCATTTCATCCTTCATAGCATGAATCCATTTTTCTTTATTAATGTATAAGCAGTAATATCATCAGTGATTGAAATATGATTAAAACCTGACTCGCCTATTAATATGTCTTCTTGACTTGTCCCTTTCCAATTCATAATCTTTTAGAGGATGGTAATTTGAAGCCTGTGCCTCTGGTCGAGCACCAAAGTTATCATACTCCACCTATGATGATCACTGGTCATTTTCACATCTCCATAACCTATACGGATATACCCTTTGACACCACCATCTAGATAGCCAATAAAGATACACTTCGATGCTTTCCGATCAAACTTTCCTTGTTTATTGTGCGCACAAGCCAAATGACCAATCACTTTCAAGTGCATAATCAGTTTTTCTACTAGACCAAAGCTCCGTTGACATTTCAAATCAAATACAGAAATGCTGATAATGAATTAATGATGCATGTTAACAGGATAGGCAGCAGTAGCACTACCTCTGTACATAACCTTGTGGAAGACCAAAATGTGTAAAAACACTGTTATGCAAAGTAAGTCAAGCTACCATACTGATGGCAACATGTTTGTTCTTAAGTTTTTCACATTCTTTTTGGGGTTTTTTTTTTCTCAACTAGGAATTTGCATTCTTTAAACTTGTCATGGGCATCATTCTTAATATAAAAGTATCTGCATTTGATAGAAAAATATATTTCCTCCTCCAAGTAAATCATCCCTACTTGGGCCAAATAGAGCTTACCTTCGACACCCGGCTTTCTTCGGCGCATATTAGCTTAGCGGCCCCCACAGATACAGATATAAATAATCAATCAATGATGATTTCACTTGTGGTGTAGTGACTTTTACTGAGCTTTCATCTATGAGTCTTCCCATACACACAAGTGTTCATAGATAGCATGAGATCCCACTTTTACTGTACCAAAACACGCCATTTTGTTCAGGGTCACCAATATGACCTAGAGAAATCAAATTGAAATGATTCCTACTTTCTTACATCTAAGAGACTACACTAGGAACCATCTTCGAGCTTCGAAGTCTAAATTGCTGCACCATTAATATGCAAACGCCTAACATCTCCTAAAATCGCAGTCAAAATTAGTCATATACTGTACTACTTATTAGATCTCATATGATAGGAGCAACTGGAATCCATAATCCACTCATCTAAAGAGCTAAAAGCAGTAACTACCGATACTTGTGAACTATCATATCCATCACAATAAGTATCTTTAATTAGTATTAGATTGTGATGAGTGATTACCTTTATTTGTCATGTTATCCGGACAACCTTTATCTTTCTTGATATGGTTCTAGGATCCAGTTTTCATATCTTCTCATAAACATATCCTCACCATGTTACTCAATATCAGATCACTTCTTCAACTACTTTATGAGAGCACTTCATCTGTTATTAAAGTCTCACGTCCAAAGATAATTGCAACTACATGGTGTTCTTGAAGAAGTGATGATAGCAGTATGATTGCCTAATCGTTATTTTTAAACCTCCATATATTAGCCGGAGACCAGAATGTGTTTTTACACATTTCGGTCTTCCACAAGGTTATGTAAACTTCCAGTTCAAAAACAATCAATTTGCCAAAATTTTATGTAAAGCGCTTCTGTTTTAGCCCACACCTGCGGTAGTTAACTTTGTTACCTCACGAATAACTCGATCTCCTATGACTAGCAGAGTACGCTATCTTCATGAGGTTCGATTTTTTTTCCTTTTTTTCCACCAAAAAATCTGTTATACTCGCACCACCAACCACAGCAACCACCTCCTGGTGTACTCCTACTGCACCTACAGAGCTCTCATCTTGACATGCCAAAGACCAAAATCACTCTTACCATCAAACTTTTCGACATCTAATTTAGTTGATCTCATACCTGAATCTTGCACAGGCTTAATTTCATTCATCTTCACTACTCAATTTCCCCAAATATTCAAATTATAAACCTTAATGAGGCTCAAATACCACTTGCTAATGTAAACACAATAAGATTTTAAAAGGTAAAAAAATTAAATAAAAAGACTCGATCTTTCGTTGATAAAATCATTTTAAGCCAAACCAAATACATGGAACCTATTAGCTTTTGGTTCAAAAAATATGGAAACAAACAGTCCAAACTATCTCTATATCGAACCAAACCGAACCAAACCAAATTTAACTTAGGTTTAGTCCGGTTTCTACAATATGGTTTCCATTTTACGTATAGTTCGTTAATTATAATTATAAGCGTCAAACATACTTAATATTGAGCTTGAACAGTAGAAGTGTAAAATTCCAAAACTACAAACTACATTACCATTTAAAATAAAAAAGGAAGCTTAATGTATATATAGTATCTGTCGAGTATACACAAGTAAGTAGTTTGCGTACTTTGCAATCATATATCCAATAACAGTCACATCGTCTTCATCAAAAACTCCAAATCTGTAGGCCATTGTCTACTAAAGCAACTATAAAGAACCAAAAATTACGAGATACTCAAAACACAAATAATAAGAGAGTTAGCAAACTGCCAAACGCATTGTCTATCTTGTCACCTGTTAGTACCATCTAGTAGACAAGGAAGCGATTTTAGTATCTTTTTATTGTTTTAAAGAATAGTCAGAATTGGTCCTCTTATTCCTGGCACTAGTTAGGAACGATGATGATTTAGACCTGTTGCCCAGTCTTTTTGAGGATATCTTGCAACCTTACAATATTATTAGCCTTCTTAGCAAAGTCACGCTTCACGTAATAAGGTGCTTATACTATAAAAGAGAAATAACAAGATAAGAAACAAAAGGTCAGGCATTTAAGAGTGAATTATTTTTCAGTTTTTTCTTACTTTCGATTACTTTCCAGTTTCAATATTAAACATCAAGTGTACACAACTTTATGGAATGCTACACCCAGATCAACATGCATTCGTTAACCAGTTTAATGCTTATCTACAGATGGAACTTTGAAACACTGAGAAAAGTGCTAATATCTTACTCGAATTCATTTTTTAAGCGACTAAATACCAACATATGTCAACTGGTTATCTGAAAAGTTTATTATTTCAGGTTAACAAAAAAAAAGCCAACAATGACAGTCGGCCTGTTAAGTGAATTTGGTTCATATAAGAAACCATTTCGAGAAATTTTACACTACCAAATACAAAGACAGTACTCTGTAGTCTGTAAAATAACCTAGAACTGGATTCCATTAATCTCCTCTACATAGCGCCGAATTACGTACAAAGTAGCAACACTAAATTTCAATATACATTCAAATAATTCACAGTAACAAATATCATAAATGCCAAATCATTTACTTAAAGAGTTTCAAGTCAATAAAATCTAACAGGAACTAAAGGGCTGTTTGGTCACAACCATCCTAATGTTTCCAGGACATGATGATTTTTTTAAATATTTTATTTTATTAATATATCACAAAATTATTATATCTAAACCCTAATAAAAAACTTCATTTCATAAATTGACACCAGATCTGATAATACCTGCGGATCTTATTGCCTTTGCCGACCTGATACATACCCCAAGAGAAAGCACCAAAAGCAGTAAGGAATATAGCGACGGCGCTTGGACCTTTTGATGGGATCCGGCGAGCGTAACGGACCGGAGCGAAACCCCCCGGAGGTGGTCCGTCTTGAAGGAACGGCATCTCCTTCACGCTCGCCATACCTGGCTTGTTCCTGATATATGCTTCCGTCATCCTTTTTGCCTCAGACAAAATCTTCAAACCAAATGTAGTGAAATGGGGGATTTTAGGGAAGTATACAGACGTCAGACGATACAACTTGCGCTGGAAGTGTGTTGCCTTTAACGGGTGTATGTGTTAACATGTGTCTTAAAAATTTAGATAATAATCTTTCTCATAATCTCATCATTTAATTCTAGAGTAAATTACATAAATGATACCTGACGTTTGTTCAAAATGACACTGGCAGTATCCCGTAAATAAAAATTACCCGAGACAATACCCAACTTTTCAAAAAATGCACACTCACCATACCATTTTGAACGGAGGCTAATGGAGCATTAAATATTCTTACATATTTGGTCCCTCTTCTTTTTATCCTTAATATTCTTACACTGGCACCACCGGACGTCATCTCCAATCACCACCTCATCTCCTCCGGCCCACCATCACCACCCCAACCTGCTTCAGCCCAAACCGAGCACCACCACCCCACCTGGAATCACCATCAGAAACCACCACCACCTAACCGAGCACCGCCCTGCCCCTCAGGTCGCCACCCCGAAAACATCTACTATTCACCCCACCTTCACAGATAGTATGTCTTCTTGCGAGAGATCAAAGAAGAGGGTTTTTTGAATTCTGGTATGGATAGAAAGGATTTTCCAACGAGGTTTTTTTGGTGGGTTTTCCGGAGAGATATCGAAGAAAGGGATATGAGGGGTGGTAGGGTTTTTTGGTGGGTTTTCCGGTCAGATCGATATCGAAGACGGGGATATGAGGGGTGATAGGGTTTTTGGTGGGTCTTCCGGCCACCACCACACTACCCTCCACCTTGATTACATATGTAAAAGAGGAATTTAGGGTAATTATGTATTATATTATATTAAAAATTAGAAGTTAATCATCAGCCATGCCAATACCAACAATCAAAGTCAAATCATCATCACCCCCTTTCCGACCATCATCCTAGACATGGACCGTAGCGACGAATCAGCCTTCGCCGTGATTTGGAGATGGTGGTGGCACTGTGGTGGTTCGGTGGTGATGTAGCAGCAGCGGAGGCGGGTTGGTGTTGTTGAGTAGTGTAGCAGAAGCAACATATATATTGGTTTGATATGTATATCCCAAGAAGTGATTATTGTATATTATGGAAAATTCTTCCATTGTCAGTACTGAAACAGTTCCAAATGATAGTCTTAGCTTTGGCCATCCATTCTTAAATTGCAAAAATGGTAATCTGCTTTTCTTTACTTTCTTTCTTCATTTACTTCAGTAATATCGATGGATTTGGATTTGTGATTCGTGAATTGATAAGTTTCATATTAAGGTTTTAAGAAGTGTTGATTCGATTATAAATGTACTAATGTAAGTTTCATATTAGGTTTTAAGAATTGGTAAGTTTCATATTAAGGTTTTATAAGTTTTTTTAGTTTGTGTTTGGACTCGAGATGCAATGTAACACTTGTCATTTAATAACATGAATTTTCCAATGTTTTGCCTAGCGGCGTTTAAAATTGCGGAAGGAAACATTAAAACTTAAACCAAACCATAACGGTTGGTCCTTTAATTCAAAAGGTGTTACCGTAACGTATCATCACAAT
>JAOEHQ010006328.1:0-17546 GCA_025447715.1 Asclepias incarnata
GATGACTGATCTCTCTAAGTGGTAAATTATGGCATTTACGACATCTTGCGTGCTTTAAATTGTTTCCGCCGCAACGCACGGGCACTATACTAGTTTTTTTTAAATTACTTCCCACAAAAACCGTGAGTAGCTAGAAATAGCGATGAAAAATCAGCATAAGAATGAATATAATAATATTTTTAATAAAAAAATATTAATTATTAACTAAAAAATTTATTATTTATGATATCTAAGAAAAAGATAATTAAATATAGATTAAAGTGAACACATGTCTTTTAAATGAAACATAATATGTCGATAAAGAGATTTTTGTTTATTTATGTTTCATTTATGGAAAAGGAAATATCCTCCTAAAAAAATCCTCTTACACTTAACATGTAATCATCACATTAAAAAAGATTATTAGGAGGATATGTTAAAAGAATCTATCATTTTCCTTCACTTAAATATTGGTACATAGATAGATTCTTGCTTTGTTAGATTAATGGATTTGTTTTGGTAAAATAAGTTAAAACTAAATTAAATGCATTATTGTACTTAAATATTGTAGATAGGATTTTCCTAACTTTAAGGTCTGTCAATAACATATATAAAAAAAAAAATTATACCTTCCATATTAAAAGTTTACCCCTTGATTTTTATGATAAAAAGTACAACTATTTATGCACACCAAACCTTGATGTATTCAATCAATCGAACCTATCAAAGAAAACATTAACTCTTTAGTATTTACTTCATAATAATACTTGTGAAAATAACAAATTTTTTCATTAAAGAACACAAGTCAAATATTGTTGTCGATTAAAAATAATATTTTTTTTTCAAAATCGACTACCATCAATAGATGGACTGGTATTGCAATAGATAAACTGGTATTTGGAGGGACTTGAGACTTTAAGATATTGGGTTCAAAACCGGGTGTGAGTAAAATGCTCCCCTGGTTGAAAACAGGGGTTTTTCTGGAAATAATCGGACTTTTTTAAAAATTGGAAATGGATATATAAAAGACAATACTGTTGAAGCCAAACATACTGTTCGGAAAAAAAAAATCTCGAATCTAATTTGGCTACAATTAATAATTATTAGCAACTACAACTGCAATCTTTCAAAAACTTCAAATCCAAACTTTCTAAAACATAATAGCTTGATACGTTTAAATCATTGATTTCATTAAACATATCTTCACGAAAATAGTAACTAATGTTCATAGGGATAACATTAGTATGATAAATAAATGGACAATGCTAAATGCAGCCTTTAGGGCTGTAGTTAACGTGTATAAAAAAGTTGTACTTTTCAATTTCCATATCAAAAGTCCACCCCCTGAATTTTATGATAAATGTGCAACTATTTAATGCACCTTAAGTGATACAAACGCCCCCTCTTTTATCCTTGAACAATATTGATTTATATATATATATTGCAACAAAAATTAATATATGGAAAGTAGTTGTTAATTTATAAATATTACTATATTATGAAACTAGATAGTGATATATTATAATAATTATTTGATAATGATAATAAGGTAAAATATAATTTATGAATTTTATTATTATTAAAAATTTAGACTAAAGTGACACATGTCGATCAAATCAAATCTCAATATTGTTTTAGTTAAATTTGTAGATAAAAATTTATTTTCGTATATATCAGTTAATTATCCAACAAAATTTTTTGTAACAATATTTTATTTCAATATATTATACTCCGTAATATATTTCTATATAAAATAGATCTCTCTTTTCAAAGGAAAAAATTTCAAAAGCAATTTTGCCTTTCAAATAAAAACATGAATATTATTACAAATAAAAAAAACATTAACATTTCACGAATAAAGCGTATTACTTTTTAAAAAGTCTAAATGTGAAGTAACACATATCATTCGGCAAATGCTTAAGCAAAATTTTCAACTAATAAAATAGCAGTATTACATACAAACTAATTAAAAATATTTTAATATTATTAAATTAATATTTTCTTGTATATGCACTAACTTAAATCTAATAAATAATATTAAAGTACGAACTTATGTTGTTGTTTTTCTTTTAAAGATTACTAACTATCGTCGCTAATTGATAGCCATCGATATACTCAGCTAAAAATCATCGTAAACTGTCAAAAGCCACGGAACCATATTAAAAAAAAATTCAAAAGATTTTACATTATATGGGTACAATATTTTCAATCTTTTACAACATACTAGATAGATGTTTGCGCGATGCGGCGACGATGGTAGCGACAGTGATGGTAGTAGAGACGGTGTGGTGACGGTGGCGGCGACCGGTGGTGGTGGAGGCGGCGACTGGTGATGGTGGTGGCGGCGGCGAGTAGTGTAAGTTATTGATGTAAGATGATGTAGTGTAGTTATGTTAGGAGTCAAGGGATAGATGTTGTAAATTCAATAATCCATTAAATGTATTTTTGATAGACCATGTGATGATTTAGTTGTTAGAGATGTAGAAAGTCTGAGACATTTTGGTTATCAAAATCTTAACAAAAAAAAGGTAGTAGTATAGATATATGATATATTAAAAAAAAGAAAAAAAAATTCCCAAATTTACTTACATAGTCGTACATTAATCTTTTTATTGTTATGGATTTTATCAATATTTAAACATGAAGTAATGAAACATACCGCTATATATCATGAAATTAAAATGTTCATCACGTACAACATCACAATCAGGAAATAAAACACATTTGATTTGATAAATCATATATATCTCGATTAACATCGTCAAGTAAATATATCTTCCAATATACGATATTCATATGAATTTCGTTACATCAAACATAAAAATGATAATTATAATTATAAATAAAATTAAAAAAAAGTAGCAAATATATTCGCAACAAACACAAATAATGGCATGATCGAAGAACAAACAACTTCACATTTATTGTAGATATATATATATATGTTATATCATCTTGACAAGTTCTTCAAACGTTTCCATTGCGGAAACCGGCAATCCAAGTAACACATTAACACTCTTCCTTTGTTCACCATGAGATAAAAACAGGATCACCTCTTTTTCGGGCAATGCCACTGGACCCGACATTAAGGGTTCGCCCCAACCAAAATCATTGGCATGAAACGATAGTTTGGACCATGTCGTAATCAAGAGCGTGGAAGCCAACGAAGGCCTAGCGCGCGTGACTTCAAAAAAATCAATCGCGGATCTCATGTAACCGTCTGTAACCATTTTAACCGCGTCGTGAACTAACTTAACGCTAAAAGATAACGGATTTGATATTTGTTCACCGGCTGTACAAATAGAGTTTGTTAAAACAATGCCATTGCCACAATATCCTTCTGGCAAAGGTGGAACAAATCTGGACCTTCCATCTACCGCGAATAAAAGTTTGGTCCTTTGTTCTGGTTTCATTCTAAGTGCTTCGGTTCTCGCTTTCCATACGAAAGCCGATAGCGCCTCGAATGTTGTGCAAGTCAAAATATCACCGTTTTCTGTGGCTTTCAGTTTTAGATTTTCTAGATCGTTTGGAGAGAAACAAAAGGATTTGTAGGCGAGTTCTTCTTTGTATAGATCGGCGGTGTTTGATACATCTTCGATCTCTGCAAACTCGTCATGTTGGAATTCGACGAGGGGAGGGTTTCTTGCTTTTAGAAGTGACCGGTCTAGGAATGGAGGGACTTTTAGAGGTAAGCCTCTTGCGGTTCGACTCCATGAATTCATGAATTCCATTGCAGCTATTCCATCGAAAAGGTTGTGGTTCATGCCTAGCCCAAGTACAAATCCTCCACATTTGAACTTTGTTACCTATCAAAAAGTTTGAAAATTTTAGCTACAAAACATTTAATCTAATAAATAAATTAGTAACAAATAACTAATACTCTCTATGTTTACCAATGGGATTTTGGCCCATCAGTATCCGTTTAGCCAAATCAAAAAACGAAGCTAAGGAAAAAGAGAATCACTCGGCTAAGAAGTCAGTGTTGGAGACTAATCGCTCCATGAGTTGGTATTGAGCCTATTGAGATCAAAGGCTTGTCTAGCCTATCTCACGTTCGAATATAGGTCCTAGAAAAATTTCGTGTTTTGGAGGGTCTACGAGATCCTTTTGATGACCTATGTTGTGTTGAAGGGATATCTATATAAACCGATTACTTTTAAATACCGAGGTTCAAGATTCAAATCTTGAAAGGTTTTCGTTACTTTCAAATATGAGTGTTTACTAGGGAAAACAATGGTCTTAACCAGGGACGGAGACAACATGAGGGCAGTGTAGGCAGCTGCCCTCTTCCTAATTTTGGGTACAATGTAAAATTTTTTAATTTAAGAGTATATTTGGAATTTTGCCCCTACAAAAAAAAGTAAATATAGTGAATACATACAAAGCGTAAGATCGACTAACGTTCTAAATTTGCCCCCTCAAGATAAATTTTCTGGTTCCGTCTCTGATCTTAAGTAAATGTGAATTTTACATGTTTAAATGTATATCTGATTCAATAGAAATGCTCACATTTTATCAATGATAAGTTGTTCCTTATACAAATTCAAACAATATTATAAACAATATCTAATGTCACAAAAATATTATAACAGACAAGTAAATTTGATTATTTCATATGTTAAATTGATTAAAAGGGACTAACCTGGACAACAAGAGGAGGAATTTCAAGAATGTTTTTAGCACCAGGAATGTCATAAACCAACTTGCCAAGAGTCACTGGGTCAGGCTTTGTATGATCTCCGATATCTTTGATATTACAGTTAGCCTCAGCTTCAACAAAAACCGCACCTTCATCGGTACAATCCACAATAAGCTTCATCTCAGAGCTAATAGTCAACCTCCCAGCAGCCGGGTAGTAATGAACAAGAACCTTAGACAAGGCATCTTTAATCACCTCAACAGCAGTTTCATTCCCTTTCTCCTCAGACTTGAAACAATAAATGGTACGCACTATGACCGCGATGTTTTGGTCCAAATTTGAAAGAAAATAGAGACCCTTTCCGGTTTCCTCATAAGGTTTCACAAGTGTTGGTTCTCCTAACCTTGTGACAACGAGTTCGACCCCTTGGTTATCGTTGTAGGTTCCACTACTTCCCATGTTAGAAAACTATGAAATATATATATCTGTTAATAAAAGATTTGAATTAAACAAAAAAAAAAATGTTAAACATATATATGAAGAAGTGAAAATAAGTGTGAGTTTGAGCATGCAAATGATCATACTAAGCTACAACAACATGTTTGTTACATGAGTTATATACCTGGTGCTTTTAACTTTGAGTGATCGATGACAGTGGAAATATAATTAAACCAAAATGTTTATGTTTATTTGGAAGATATCTTTGTTATTATATAGAGATAAAAAGAGCGGGTAGGAAGATGAACAACATAAGGTTTTGGTTAACTATAAAAATTGAAAGTGACTTGTTGTCCATTTTTTAAAGTTTTTCCTTTGATTTTTAGTTTGCCTATACGTTAATTATAACTATGGAAGGTAGAAATGACTTGAAATAATTGGGGTTTTTTTATTTTTATTTTTTTTGTCAAACTTTAAATATGAAACAAGAGTTTTTTTTTTTTGAACATAAATATGAAACAAGACTTGTCATCAAGAGATAAATGGATTTTTTGTTATGCAACCAAGTATAGTGTACGAATATAATTCTCTCAACTTAATTGATTGTTATTCACACCAATATTTGTAAAGGTCATGTATTCAAGACATCAATTCAAAATCCAAATATCATATGTATATTCACATCAAAATAACGACACTGTTTATATGAAATGTTTATATTCATATAATAATTCATAACCAAACCCATTATATTACAATCATCTTCTTTAATCCTATCTTATCTTCATATGAATTTCAAAAAATCTTAAGAAATTGATGAATTATAAAATAAAATGTATAATGACACGAACCTACTAACTATAGAAATCATTAAGAGACAATCAAATTAAGTATAATGACCAATAATTCGGTTAATTTGTAGGCCCCAAAACTCCTTCCACAATGAGCCCAGCAATCCCAACTCAGTAGGTTGGATTTTTACATCTTAACTTATTACCAGTGCCAACTAATCCCTTTACTTCATACCCAAATGCAGAAAAATTTTCATGTTTATAGTTTTAGTAGTGTATACTATATGAGATTGCAGCTTGATTGAAATCAAGATTAATTGCCTAAAAAAACGACAATTATTAATTAAACTATTTTCAATTGAGGTAAAGTTATTTATTGCATCTGAAAATGGATAATTAACTGAGGGGTAAATAATTACACTTGCATAAGCATTATTTTAACATAAGCTTAAAATACCCATCAATTGATTATAATTCAAGTAATTATCTTTTTTAGGTCCCTTCAATTATGAAAAGGTTAATTAATTGTACATACATTTCTTAACAGTTAACACTTAAAATTATGTTTTACTTGGTCTCGGGTACACACAAAACAAGGAATAGATACCAAGTATATCACTGTCATTTTCAAGAATTTACTGTGTAAATACGTAGCTAACAAAATTATATAACAAGTTGGTAATGTTGTGGCACTAATGTTTTTATTATATAAATGATGATGAAGATATGTTAATTGCATGGTGTGGGGCAGGGTGGGTAGTCTACTAGTACTAAAAAATGCTGGCCATGAGGTCCAAAAACTAAGGGCTGGTTTGGTTGGTTGGTGAAGGTTGGCATCCAAGATTTGATTGCTTTACAAACCCTCTCACCCTTTACATCTAAACAATCGTTCAAAATTGAACATTTGACTTCAGGGCCATTTTTTTTAATTATATGTTAAAGTGACACAAGGTGACACGTATATTCGACCAACATAGAGGTTTGGTAGTTACAGCTTCTTTGAAGATGCCAAATCGGGTAATGATCTCAACTACTTGAGCCACCGAAAGACCCTCGAGCTGGCAAACTTGTTCCATTATTTTGTACACCACCAAGGTTACACTAGCACTGCTCAAAAATACAAGGCGTGAACCAAACAAAACCAAAAAAAAAAATTTTTTTGAACGGTAAAAAGCATATTATTAAAATAAGTGATCCCAAGAAAACCTCATCAAACCGGTTTTCATTTTGTGATGTTTTTGTTGTAACCCCAAACAAGTTCCAAGGAAAAAAGGAAAACAAAAACAAACAAACCACAATCAACCAAATAGCGGGTTCACGTTCCAAACATCCCAAGAAAACCGGGCTTTATCACCACGGTTTTGTAGCAATAAGGAGGTGGTGGAGACAATAGAGTTGAGAATCTCCAAACCGCTCTCATTCTTCTCGTTATGTAGCTTATTATTCCTAGCAATCCATAAAATAATCTAGACCTTGTAATATGAGTCCTCTTCGTTTCAAGAAGTTTAATTTGGTTTCTGATACTATAAAGAAACAACTACAAACCAAATATATACAATGTAGAATACTTGATGTACCAAAATTCTAATGAATCTATGATGCACTAAACTATTAAACGATCTGGTAATCAATCAACCACCATGGCAGGTATTTGCAAGAATATAAAATAGCATGGGAAGAGACATAAACAAAAATGGAAACAAGACAGCATATAACATGATGCAGTTACAAACATCAACTACAACAGCAATTATTATTTTCGAAGTTATTTGGTGAACATACAGTAACTAAACTGGCTCACATACTTCAATTTAAAGCCAATAAGCCATACCCACTCTGCAAAGTTTTTGGTACTACAGCTAAAAATCCAATTGATTAAAAAAGTACAGCAGAAAATTTATAACTAACAAACGTCATGACAACCTAAAAAAATTGCGAAAATGCTCAAGAAAAACAAAGTTTCTCTACTGATCTATGGTACAAATAATGCAAGTCAAAGTTATTAAAACACAATAGAAGAGCAACTTTAGTATATCCTGCACAGAAACACCTGTACAATGATTACTTCTGGTAGCCGCCTCCTCATTATCTTCCTTGTCAGACATGTTTATCTAACTGTTATAGATAACACCTATATCATATGCCTCCTATGAATCATTCTTCTCACCATCATCCTCGTCCCCATCACTGCCACCTTCTTCTGCTTCTTTTTCTTCTTCCTCCTCGTCTTCCTCACCAGACATGTTATTGATCACATCAGTTATTATGGCCTTCACCTCCGCCTTTCTGTGCAACAGATCCTGACCAAAATGGGTACCTAGAATCACAGATTAAAAAGATTAGTTCGGATCCAAAGATATTTACAGGATACTTGTGTATAATTTATAAAAACAAAAAAAAAAGGTTTTGACGCACCAAGTTGTTTAATGATGTCGGACAATGTTGCCTGCATCATAAGAAATAAAAATATTATATTAACATCCTCAAGTTGATTTAGAAAATCAAGTAAGAAAGGTGGGATTCACTTACAGTATTGAAATCAACTTCCTTCAAGATGCCAACAACAACTGCATGCATCTCTTCATTAGTCGGCTCTGCCTTTTCTTTCTTGTTGGTTTTTCCCTTGCCTGTAAACAGATTTTTATAGATCACTAGAACCGTGCTCACACTATACACGGCGGTAGATCATTTTATAAATCTTCAGTGAGGATATCCGACTGGTGGGATGACAGCAGTCGGCTTTGTGTGGTGTTCAGTGTTAGTGATGTGATGATTTATGGCATGAATTAATTTATATTAATTAGTTTCCATTTTATTTGATCAAATATGTGATTTCCTATTTATTAATATAAAAGCCATTCCTTTAATTAGTATATATGCTTAGGAAAAAATAGTCAATTTGTTGTCCTTAAAATTTCAAACTTTAAGACAAAAGGCCAAATGCTTTATAATATAGAAGATATAGATATATACATAAGAACAAGAAACTGTATAGCAAAATAAAAGCAAGTGTACCTTGATCTTTTGCAGACTCTTTCTTTGCAGTCCCTTTAGTGTCTGCCTTTGAGCTGCTCTTTCCTTCCTTGGCTGATGATACCTTAGATCCAGAAGCATTGGCACCTTTCTTGGAACCTGGAGTAGAAGACTTTTTATTGGATTTGGTGGGTGTTTTCACATCATCTTTCTTACCTGCTTTAGATTTCAACGCAGTTCTATTTCCAGAATCCTTATTAGCACTCTTCTTTGAAGAAGTCTTTTCTGGTTCGTCTTCCTCTTCTTCCTGTACATCTTTTTTAACAGCTTTAGATTTACCTTCAGTTTTCTTTCCAGAGTCCTTGACACTCTTCTTTGGAGAAGCCTTTTCTGGTTCATCTTCCTCTTCTTCCAGTTCATCATCACCAACTTGATCCGACTTATCTTCCTCCTCGTCACTTTCTGGTTTTGAGGGTGTGTTATTGTTGTCTTCCTCCTGAGAATCATCTTCGTTCTCTGAACCTTCATTTTCATCTACATTGGTTTCTTCTTGAGTTTTAGATGACCGCTTGCGCTTCTCTCCAGATTGTTTCTATATAAAGAGAGATGGAGAACTTATTTACATGATAACCTTATCACCAGAAAATTTAACTATGACTCACACCACCACACAAGCATGCATACACATATATCATAGGCAGACTGGACACAAACCTTGGATGGGGTCCTGCTCCTTTTTGACTTGGTCTTTTGCTTTTTGCCTTTCTGAAGGAAAAAATAATAATAATATTTAGTTTACATGTCATTGCTACTCATCAGTATGCTCACCCTGAACACACCCATTTTATGAAAGCCATATTGCTTGATATTCAACATTTTAGAAAACAAACCTGTTCTTTTTCAGCAAGCAAGATTTCTGTTGTGGCATGTGGAGATTGTAGAAATTCTAACAACTTTACCGAAACTTCTTCCTGAAAAAACAAATACAACGACGTAGTTTTCAATACATTTTACCAAAGAGTATGGTTTATAGTATATATTTTTTAGATGAATACTTACCTTCTTGAGTTGAGATTTGTGAATTTGAAGATTTAAAATATCACAAAAGTCAAGTAACTTTTCCTTGGTGAATTTATCAAGTCTTTCTTTCACCTTTGACCTCTGCTTTTCCTGCTGCAGACATAAATCATCACAAACTTAGATGAACCAAACCATTTTCTCATTGGTGTATAAAGCCCTAATGACTAATCATATATATAAATATATAATAAGAAAAATATATAACTCGGCAACAGAAAAATGATGTTACCACTGGAAAAATAAATCAATAAAGCTAAAGAGCTCACCTCATCATCAGCCCAGACAAAACCAGAAAACATGCCAATGTTCTTCTTTAAAGTGTTCACCTTCAAACATATGCATCACAGTCAACAAATTAAATATGAAGAGGAAGCATTGTTGTTATATATATTTGATTCTTTAGATTCAACCATGAGAACTTCTCACCTTGGCTCGTTTATTGAAAAGAACTGTATGCAATGAATGCAAGTTATCATCAGGTTTTCTCTTGGACAGCTTGTATGCCACTGAAAATAATAGTTATGGTGAGATTTACATGCCCATTGTGGTTGTCAGTATATATATAAAATGATGATAGATGATACAAGTTTCTGAAACATTTTGACAATATAAACTTATAAAGATACATTTTGGTGGACTGTATGCAAAGATATGAGCATGAAAATACAGCCTGATAAAACTATCCTTTTGATACTTATTCATTGATATCAAGTGCTACACTTTGAAGATAGTATAGTAATTGGTGATAAATTATAAGAAATGCATATCTTAAGAAAATCACTAAAGCAATCATAAAGGCGATAACAAAAGTACACAGGAAACAAATGAGCATGGTTAAAAATCTTGAACAAATTAATTAGTTAAATCAGCTCAAGTCAACACTCGTACATTTGCAGATTTTATGAACAAAGACGGTACAAGTCTACTAACAGTAACTGCATCCAAAGCTCCCATTCTCAATATTCCTTGGTCTAAGTAAGATGTAATATATAAGATATCTTACAAAAACCTTGGAAATTACTCACATAATGTGCTCCGCATGTATCATTTGGAAATATTTAGGACCATAGACCCTCATAGCAATCAAAAGTACCACATCACATGCTTCTACCATACTCACTATTGCTTCCTATTATAGTTCTTAATTATGATGACATACACACACTTCAACAGTTCAACTAGCATACTTAAACAATGATCAAATGACAGGAACACAAATACCACTCAAGATTTTAAAAATATATATATCTTGTTTTTTCATGTTGCCCTCAAACTTCTCATGTGATAAATAAAACACCTCCAGAATATAAGGGAAAGCTGACACACAACAAGGCAAAGTCTAAAACTTATATCATGAGAAGCAGAATATTTTTAAGATTAAGTTTATCAGCATTGACAATAACAAACATCGGTGCTACAAACTCGATCACACCATTTTTAGAGATTAAAGTTGAATTTTAATTTTTTATAAAAAAAATCAGTACATTATATATTAAGGTTCCAGCATACTGCAAGCAAATCACATGCTTGAAGCATAAACTATTAGTGAAGGGGGAGGGAGGGGGGGAGGGCACTAACAAGGCAATTAGGTAAACTCATTAAATTAAATAGAGAAAGAATCAGTTAGTGTAAAGGTCCAAAAAACTGTAACCATGATTAATGGTCCATAATAGACAGATCATGTTAAAGGGTGAAAAGCATAAAGTAAAAAATCCAATGGTTAACAAAACTTAGAATTTATCAGTTCTTTTAAGCTCATTCCACCAAAATTTTACCATCCCAAATCCAAAGCTGCACTTTTAAGTGTAGTGTGGTTATATCTAATTATACCACCCTACAATTAAAAGCACAATACAAAATGATATGAACATACAAAAGGGCCATTTTGTTCAAAGGTTATGAGGGAATTTGGATTTTATTCCTTGTCATGTTAGGTTAACATAGAATTTCCAAATTCCTTTCCATCAAATTCCCATAGAATCTTTGAATTAAACAGCTAAGATGGTAGATGTTCTATCCCACATACTACATAAGAACATATAACACAACTATGCCACAGCCTACATGGCTATAAAATCAGGAGTGAGCAATATTAAGTTTCAACCTATTTAACCCGAAATCCGAACCAAATTTAAAAGTTCGAAATTATGTTTGGTTTTCACCGAATTCAATATCCAGTTTTCAGTATAGAAATGTCAATAATTCAATAATTCTGGCTGGTTTTAACCAAATTCAACAATTTGTTTGGTTATACACTTATACATAATAAAATATAATATATATAAATTTTAAGTATGTTTCGTAGTCTTGAGTGTTGGGTTTATGGAAACTTGATAGTATAGACCCAATTTAGAAGGCTATTAAGGCAGCAGGCCTTAATTGTTTAAGACAAAAGCAGCCAGCCCCTTAATTCACTTAGGACCGGTTTGCTTGGAAACTTGGGGATCAAGTTATTAACCCTAATCTATGTATTATATATAGTTGTCATATACTTGTAATTCCTGAGAGAGATCAGTGTTGAGGCAGAAAGCTTTAATAAAATATCTTAGTTGCAGCCCATGGATTAGTTCACAAACATCATGTGAGAAACAACATTAAATATCTCATGTTCATTCTTGTTATTTTTTCGTTCATGTGAGTGTAGTTTATTCCTAACAAGTAGTATCAAAGCCAGGTTCCATACAAATCACACAACCACCAACAGCCACCGGCACAGCCGTCACCCAGATTAGGGTTCCAGCCAAAACTAGCCACCACAGCTGCAGCAGCCGCCGCCAGCCAGAACCACCGCCACTGCAGCATATCAGTTTCTGACTAGGGTTCTGCCGAGTCTGATTTTGGCAGGTTAGGTTCGATTGGGCAGATTAGGGTTCCATTTGGCAGATTAAGGTTTTCAGTTCGTGAATTAGTAGCCGACTTTGGGGATTCCAGGTCAGTAAGGTTCGATTTTGGGTATATTGCATTAATCAGCAATCGGTTTTTGGGTATACAGTGTTAATCAGCAATTGATTTGGGATTCAGTGTTAATCAGCAGCAGAATTACGTTTTTTTTTTCTCTTGTCGGATGATTTTTTCTTGATCTGATTGCTCGTTTAGTCATTGTAATGGCAGGAGACGGAAAGATTACGATTGAAAAGTTTAACAAGAAAAATTTCGGTTGGTGGAAGATGCAAGTAGAGGATTTGCTAGTTCAAAAGGATTTGGATGTGGTAATGTCGGGTGAAAGACCAGAGATAAAACCAAACGAGTAAGAGACTTTGAATAAGAAAGCTAAGACAGTTATTCAATTGACATTATCAAAGGATGTTGCGTTCAACATTCTGAAAGAAAAGACAACAAAGGACATCATGGATGCGTTGTCTAATATGTACAACTTCGGCAGCAAATAAAGATTTCTTGATTCGAGAATTGGTTAGTACAAGAATGAAGGAAGGAAATTCAATAACATTGCACATCAATGATATGAACTCAATTTTGTCTAGACTTGAGTCAGTGCAGATAAAAGTCGAGGATAAGGTCAAGGCTTTGCTATTGTTATCTTCATTACATGAAAGTTGGTCTAGAACTGTTACAACTTTTACGAGTTCAGCAGGAGCCAAAGAGCTCTCTTTTGAAGGGATTTGAGATTTAATTCTAGGCAAAAACGTCAAACGGAAAAATTCTACCAAATCATCAAGTGACTTGTTGAATGTAGGTAAAGGAAGGAATAATAACAGAGGTAATAGAAGCGGAAACAAGAAATGGAGTGAATGCTACTCTATGTAGCACCAGGACGGGTACAGCAAAGGGGTACGGGGACGATACAGAAAACGAGGAACGGCAAAACTCAAAAATCCAAGATACAGGTACGACAAAGATACGGCAATTCCAAAATAGATTTATATTGATGTAAAGTGTAAAGTCCAAAAATACTACATCAAAAATATAAGTTTAAACTCCAAAAATACTACATCAAATATATATAAATACCCATTTTGTTGTATGGTTAGCTATTTTTATACTTTATCTTTTTAATACATTTTATTGGAAACTAAAGTGTCTCTCACCTTACTCAAATTATTACTTATCTTTCAACGTGTTTTAATATCCACCACTCCACCCATGTGACTGCTACTTCTGCTTTGATCTGTAGTGTAGAGAGTAGTGTAAAGTCCTAGGTAATGGATTTTGGTGCTTCGTTTCATGCTACCTACGATAGTGAGACGTTAGAGAATCTTAAAATAAGGGACTTTAGAAAAGTTAAGTTGGCAAATGACGATATACTTGATGTTACAGGCATAAGAGATGTTGATTTGATAACTTCAGCTAGTACTACTTGGACTTTGAAAGATGTGAGAGTTATTCCAAGCTTAAAGAAGAGTTTAATTTCAATTGGGCAGTTGGATGACCAAGGGCACGAGGTTAAGTTTAAGAACAGGCAGTGGAAAGTTGTTAAAGGTAATCTTGTGGTAGCTCATGGACACAAGAAATGTTCGTTATACTTTGTTAGCTTGGCATTAGAAGATCAGAATAAATCAGTTCTAAAGAAAATGGAAGTCCAGTTCATAGAATCTCGTAGGCAGAAGAAGGTGTGTTTTGCAAAGGAGAATCCTAAAGCCAATGTGAAGATTCATGATGAACGAGTTCGAAAGGTTAGACCAGTCAAGGGACATCGCGACAGTGGAAGCATTGGCAGTAAGTTAGTCAAAGCTTCAATTACAGCTTCCAGATATCAATTGATTGTGAAAATCAAGATTTCAACTAATAAAGTCTCTCCAAATAATTTCTTGCTTATAATAGAGAGTGTTTGTTCTCAAGGATTCTAAGGATCTGGCAATTCGTTTCGGTGGGAGCTGGTAGAGACAGGGGACGAGTCGGGCAGAGATAGTCGTGGCTGATGAGTTGAAACTCATAGACCTTCAGGTTAACTGATAAGAAGGTCACTGCAACTAGAATGGGATGATGGAATTGCTAGACATACAAGTACAAGTATTCACAGCGGAAAGCAGTTTGAAGATTATCAAGCCTCCAAGTGAGAGATTGTTAGTTTTATGGAGACTTGATAGTATAGACCCAGTTTAGAAGGCTATTAAGGCAGAATACCGTAATTATTTAAGACAAAAGTAGTCGGCCCTTTAATCCACTTAGGCACAGGTTGCTTGGTAACTTGAGGATCAAGTTAAGAACCCTAAGATATGTATTATATATAGTTGTCATGTACTTGTAATTCCAAAGATAAATCAGAGTGTTGAGGCTGAAAGCTTAATAAAATATCCTAGTTATTAGTTCACACACATCGTGTGAAAAACCACGTTAAATCTCTCATGTTCATTCTTGTTATTTTCTCGTTCTTGTGTGTGTAGTTTATTCCTAACATTAAGTTGCGTATATCTTAAAAAGCCTTGATTAGTTTTGTCACATAGGCTTTCCATCTTTATTGAAATCATTTAAAATTCAACTTTATGTCATTACTATAAATTATGTGAGTTATTGACATGTAAATTATGGTAAATTTTAGCAAGGTTTAATAAACCTCAACATGTTTGCAATATGACTATTCTCCAAATCATTGGTAAGGAAAAACTCAATAAATTTGGTATGGAAAAGTTTCTGCAAATTCATATTGAGTTTTTTCATTTTTAAACCGAAACAAAACCAAATTCAAATTCGACTTTTGGTTGGGTTTGAATAAACTGAATTCTATTTCGGTTCAATTTTCAGATTGCACACCAGGAAATAAAAACCGAGAGAACCAAGCCGAATACACCAAACAATCCAAAAACCAAACCGATGAACATATCTTTAACAAAAATCAAAGACAGGTTTTAATAAGGTTCCGATTTGATTACACACAAATCATGAAGAAAATATAAGGTGCCTTTAGTTACAAAAAGTATTCTTATTTTCCATTTTCAAAAAAAAAATGAAAAGCATTTGTGCCACTAGAAAAGCAAGAAAACTTTAAACACATTTGGTTATTTTAATTTTCAAGTTTGAAAAAACACAAGGAATTTTCCATTTTTGAGACATAATACACTTGAGAACTACAATATAAAAATGAGTTTCCAATCCAAGGTGTAATTATAACTTCCCCAGAAGTTCACATAATTCTTACTATACACAACTTATAGTTTTTCAAGTTTTTTATTAGTTTTCCGTTAATAAAAAACTTCTACATCTAAAAAAGGCCATAGCTACTTTGAAAACACTTCTAAATCCCATACAAGCATTCAGGTATCCTAAGTCACAAACAACCTCTAGGAACCAACATTATGGACACCAATCCCGTTTTCCTTAAACTACCAAACAAATAGACCCTGTAAACTACAAACAACATATCATTTACACAAACACATATTGAAACCTAAACAGATGATCATACATGATTCTATAAACAAGCATACAAAAACCCCTTTAATATTTTATGCATACAGATTAAGTGTGACAATTTCTGACAAGACACGAAATAAGCAAGTTTAGGTTGAGGCTAAATGGGTTTGGGTCATAAACAGGACAACACTACTAATACAAAATGGGTTGGGATGAACAGCCAATCCGTTAACCCAAACACACAAAATTGTCATCCCTACTACGGATCAACAATCATATACAATACAAGGAAGATATATAACACTAAAGTTTTATTCATGTATATATTTTGAAAAATATTCGCAATTAATTAATCAATCAATAAAAGTAATGAATGTACCATTTGGAATCTCCTTGAGCTGAGTCCCTGAACCCTGCATCCATCCATCCAAACAATCAATCAATCAAATATAATTGAACATCAAGAATCAACAATACATATATATAAAAAGAAAATAAATTTTACCTTTTCAACAGAGAAAGGTTTAGGAGCAGAAAGCCTGCCCATGGACTCAGTGTATCTTTCAACAGTTTTCCTCTCTCTAGTTGGTCTTTCAATGGGAGTAACCGGACTATCCGACCCGGTTTTCGCTTTCTTGGCACTACTCGTTTCGCCTTTTTTCTCCCTCACTCTTTTAGTAGATCCTTCTTTAGTATCTTCTTCTTCTTCTTCTTTATCAGCATCCTGGTCTTCTTTAGCCTCCGGTTCTTCTTTTTCCTTCAATTCAGCTTCTGTTTCAACAGGCAAAACGACGTCGCCTTGTTTCTTGGTTTCTAGGGTTTCAATCTCGGACGCCATTGAAAATCACAAAAATTGGAAATCAATTAATGGTTTTGGATATAACTAAACACGGATACAGATGAAAGAAAACAATTAATTGAAAAACCCTAAATCAAAAGGTTGAAACAAAGAAAATATTTCTGATATTTTTTGGGGAGGGGGGAAGTGATAGTGGAGCAGTAGTAGTAGCAAAATATATTATAAAAATAAAAATAAAAAAGGGGTACGAGTTTTTATTTTGGATTTGAATTTTAATTGAATTGAATCTGAGAAAGGAAGTGAAATAGTTTTGAAATCCAAAATTTTGAGGGGTGGGGGGAGATCTGAATGAATTATTATTTTGGAATTTGGGGGTAAAAAGGAAAGAAGGGCGGGGTGGGTTGAAATTTTTCGAGGGTTTTGAATTTTAACTGATTATGACCCATATGTTATGACGCTTCTTCAAACGCGTCATCCCCAATAGAAAATTTACTCGTTATGACCCTTTTATTATGACTTCTCTCTTTGCGCGTCATCT
>JAOEHQ010006339.1:0-17545 GCA_025447715.1 Asclepias incarnata
ACTCTTACAGCTACTCAAGTCATTTTATACTAATATGTAACAATTAACTGCTTTCAGCCCCTTTACATTTACAACAATATAGGTTTCACCTTGATAGTGAATTAATCTATCATCGACTACTAAGCATAAAATCCCTATTTTAATAACTTGTCCATTTACTAACCATCAGTTTTGACTCATTGTTGCTTAGCTAATAGCTTAAATAGTTTCCATCTCATGATACTACTAGGCATATTAGTAATTATCTTCTTCATATAACAACTAAAACACCGAATTTTCCGCTTATTTTGACAAAATCATCAATACTAGTACCATATACCCCTCATTTAGAAATAAAACATCATAGATTACATGCTTTTCTTCATTACCGCTTCAATCCTTAATCCAAACATCTCACCTTCAACCTTTTACATTTATAATTTATACTTTTTACTACATTACTATCTTTTCATTATCCTTACAGATTCTCCCCCACTTTGACAAGAACTCCCTTTCTTCTGTTTTACTAATAATACCTTTCTACTTCTCTTTCATTGCTACTTATTAACTTCTAAATATTCTTACATTTTGTTTCTCGTCTACTCTTTCATCATCTTGTTATTCATTCTCTTATTCATACAACTTTTCAATTCCTTATTTAATCTTGATATAGTTTTCAACTCTATACTTTACACTTTATTTGAATCTAATTAATGCTATCACCTTTCTTTCAATTAACAATTCTTTATTTACTTTTCTCTAAGCATTAACTTTTCATGTTTCATTATTATTTACAATAACCTCTTGTACTTAATAAAGAACTATATATGCTGTATTCATGTATTTAAACCAATTGCAATAGGTCATTCCAAAACTTGGTGACTTAATCCCTTTAACTAGACTTCATTATATTATACTTTAAACAAACTTTCTTCTCAAGTCAATTCATTCCCTTCACCCTGACTAAATTGTTCCAATTCATTCACATAACATCAACTATATTCCTATTTCAACATATAAAAGTATCCATTTTCTAACATAATTACTATTTCTACCATATAATGTGTCCATAAGGCACTTACATCCTTACCTTTCTCACATTCTATAACCACTTTGTGTCAACATAACACAAACCCTTCTCAACTCCCATTCTAAAATTGTCTCTACCATTTTAAAAAAATGACTTTTATCTTTTCTCTATTCACCATCTTTTCGGTCTTTCGACTCTATCATTGTTAAATATCTTTCTTAATTCAATTGGTTTCCAAAATTATGGATCTCTTTCCAAAATAATCTTATTAGGTTAACTAATTAAGAAATAGAGACTTTACCTTAGATTGGGATGAAATTAAGTTTAATTAATCATCACTAACAATTAAATTAGGACTAGAATATCTTTTCCCCAATGTTTTCACGACCGGACCGGAGCGGCCGGCCGGACCGGTCGGGCCGGGACCCGGCAACATTAACAGTCCGGTTCAGGGTGTTGGACCGAGCATGCATAGGACCGGCCAGTTGAGCCGGGAACCGGTAGTTCTGGTTCATTGACTTTGCACTACAACATAAACTAAAAATCAAAAACTTAAACGAAATTGAAACATTTACAGATCCGTTGATGAAAAGAAAGAAGAGAAAGACCAAGTTTTTCTGTACAAATCGTGCTGCGACGATGGTGTTAAAGGTACTGCGAGTTTTTCCGGAAATGGTGAACAACGGTGACGGCGAGAGATGATAGAGAGCTGAATACGAATATGTGATTGAGATTTGAGAAGAAGAGACGAGCTGAAGAGGACGGCCTGTATTTGTTTTAGCCTTTTAGGGATTTTAAGTTTTAGGGATTTGTCATTTGAGGTCTATTTGTATTGGGGATTTTAGGTCTATTATTGAAGTATATTTATTCCATAAAAAGTTAAAACGTCTTTTTAGACTTTTACTGACTAAATTATTTTTAGTCATAAAAACCAACAGTCACAAAAGGTGTGATAGGAATAGCTATGTGTTTTTCATTTTATTTTAGTTTTTTATTTTCTTTTTGATTTTTTATAGGTATTATATATCAACATTTTTAAAGGTTTGATAGGCACATCAAAAGTTTTAAAATTATTTTATAAGTTAAAGTGTACAAATAATTATATATTATATTTTTAATGTTTCTGGTTCTATCGATCCGACCGGTCCGACCAGTAACCGGTAAGGAGACCGGTTTGCCTTCCGGTCCGGTCCTGAAAACATTGCTTTTCCCCTTCTCTTCCATGGCTTCTTCCCTTCTTTTTCTCTCTAGTCTCTCCTGCTCTCTTCTCTTTCTCGACCTCTCTCACTCTTTTTCTAGAAACTATCAGAATATTTAGATGAAATATGGATGTATGTATGCGTGAATATGAATATGTATATATCCATAAGTTGGTTTCTAATTAATTTATCGGGTATTTACACCCCTAGTCCCTCTAGTCTAAACCATTTAAAGACTCATCACTTTAAAATATATATCTCAATACTTGAAGTATTTAACTTTTTAAAGAATACGGTCTCTACTGTATACACTGCCACATACCATTTCTAAAATAATAACATAATCTTTTAATATTAATAACAACAATATTTTAACCATTATTAAAATACCTTAAATTTATGGGGTGTTACAGTTTTATTCCAAGTCTTAAGCTTTAAAATGTGGCTTAAATGTGCGTGTTTGTTAACACGGGACATATTCTAGTTATAGATGAGTTGTTTTTTCAAATTTTGAATTATATTAGAATATCTTAATTTTCCATCCAACTTATTAAGAAATATCGAATTCCTTCTTTGATGAAATTTGAAGGATTTCAATTCTTTTTTTCTGCAAACCAAATAGCTCGTCATAACTTAATATGGTATGGAATTTAGATTTCAGTTCCATCAAATTTCATAGAATTTTACAAACTAAACAATCCAATGCAAAAAACTCGTCATAACTTACTAATTTTGCCATATCATCTTTCTACCAACTTTAATCTATCAAAAACTTGTTCACTTCATTCCAAAAACCTTGTAAGAAACTTTTTTAATTAATATTTTTTGAGTAAATGAAAATTTTGGTTCTTGTTGTGGTCACAAAGTTACAGGTTTCTTCCTTAACTTTTGAAATTTTATATAACCCCGAAGACCTTGCGGACACCAGTCTAGTTTTTATTTTAACAAAATGGACATATTTGTATTTCACATGTGTAAAGCATAGTGTAACATCCCAAACTTTTTGTTTAACGGTTGACTAGTGTCGCTAGTCAACATTTCGCTTCCGTTAAGTTCTTAGATGATTTAATGTGTATATGTAGTTAATGTGCAATGTGCTATATATGTTTATGTGTTTAATGCTGTAACTATATGTGTTTTAATGTGGGTTGGTAAATTAAGTGCTTGAAGTGTCGATATGTATTCCCGTTAGCTTAATTAAGCTTTAAATGAAAAGATTAAGAGTTGAGGGACTAGAAGTGACATCTTAGAAACTTGTAACTCCAGGTTTTGTGACAATTAGGCAGCCTTAATTGTCATTATCTTTGTTCTTATTCCATCTCCAAGCCCTAAACCGCCCCCCTTTTCCTTGAACATTCCGGGTGCGTTTTCTTGCAATTTCGGGTGGATTTTCAATCGGTGCGCGGATTCGATCCGTTTACCATCCTCTAAGGTATAGATGGTATCATTCATTTTCATCCTTATAATTCGTTCATACCTGGACTTTTTTAGTTGTGGTCGATTAGAATCGTTTTGTTGTTAGATTTGGCGTTTTCGGGTCATTCGGTGATTGTTATAGCAATTAATTGGCATCTTCAGATCCCGTACAGGTATGAACATGTTGTTATTGTCTTTTTGATGATTTAATAGATCCAATATAGGGTTCTTTTCTGGTCTTATTCATATGAGGTCAATTGTGATGATTTTTATTCGATTTTGTTGATTCAGTGACCTAATAAGTTAAGCTTGTTTTGTGAATCAATTGAGGGATGGATGATGGAATCAAACCATAAATTTAGTCATATATTGTGTTAATATGGGTTCTGTAGGCCATGATTTATTGCTATGGTCGTTTGAGTGTTGAAATGATTTCAAAGAACAAAGGTTTATTAGGTCTGAATCTGTTGTCATCTTGAAAAAATCATAGCTCATTCATATGGATGAGTTAGAGGACGAATCTTACAATTTTAAAAACCTCTATATGTCCTCTAAATTCTATATGCACAATGTTTTCCTTTATTTTCCCTAGAAATAGGTCTAAAACATTGATCTCCAAAAGTGGTCTGATTTCGAACGAATGCAGTAGGTCTATTTTGTAAAAATCATAAATCATTCATTATAGCTCTTCAAGATCCAAACATTACATTTTTGAAAAGCCCTTTGAGTTCTCTACAATTGTCTAGAATTGAGTTTTGTTGTATCTGGTCTTCTTGTCGGTCAAAAGTCGTTGGCAATCGAAAGACGCGAAAACTAAAAACTGTTGGTTACTCTCTGATGCTGTGTTACGACGTGACCATCATGGTCTCGGCGTGAACACTGTATAAATTGACTTTTGAGTGAGTTTAAGTGTCTAGTTGACTTATGTTTCAATCCTTCTTGTACCATAGGTTGTCGGGAATACTTGTCAAGCACGGTAGACCTATTTGTTGATTGTTGTGCGCTCCATTGAGGTAGATACACATTTTTATCACACAAGGGGCAACAAAACATAGATTTTCATATGATAACTTTCCCAAATTATATTTCGTTATGTTATGGGTATTCGGGATTATGTGGGAGGCTTTGTGGATTACGAATGCATATTTATGAAGCTGGTGACATGCTATTGATATGCGATATGCTATGATATGTTGTGACATGCAATGATAGATGATATGTAATGATATATGATATGTAAAGATGTGCGATATGATATGCTATGATGTATGTAATGAATATGTGCATGTGTATAGATGATATGTGGATGGTTACATGGCTTGTACATCTAGCTCACTAGACTTTGTAAGATTGTCATGACACGTGCACGTTTAAGAGCCCAAATGTTAAAATGAATATATGTGATGATTGTTTAGGTAATATGAACACCTAAACTATATGCGATGAAAATGCTCGAGCTATTTAATGAGGTGAACGTGTTAAGCTTAACCCGTGTTTGCCAATTGAGGCTTGTACGTTGAGGTGGTTGCTTGGGTGGCTCCTTGCAACAATATTGGTATGCGTTTTCGAGTAACTCCGGGTAGGTCATACCAGTCACCTAATGTCTACGAGCATAACGGACTACTCCTGGATTGGCGTTGCCTTTCCTTAACGACAAAGATGGACCACCGAAAGGTTAACCCATCGAGTCGGGTGTGAGGTTCCCTGTCAGGTTTAACGACCGCCTACACACAACCCCCACCATATATGCGATGCGTGACTTATGTCACACCTAATGATTTACGTGATGCGTGACTTATGTCACACCTAATGATTTATGTGATATGTGACGGATGAAACGATGATAGGCACAATTAGGATTATATATCCTATGATGACGTTATGATGATGATATGTTATTGATATGAAATGCTAACATGTGATGTGATGCGTGTATAGGCGATTAGGATTATATATCCTATGATGCTGAGATGATGTTGATATGATTATATGAGTCGACATATGCCTTAAAGATTAATGTGAGATTTTTCATAATGAATAAAACATAATCTTTCTTAATGATTAAAATGGACAAATGTTTTGTCAATTATGTGTTATCTTACTTAGCTTTAATTAGCTAACACTTTCTCTTTTAAATGTGTTGTGCCATCAGGTTAAGCAGGGTTGAGCAGGTATAGATGATGTGCGAGGCTTGGATAGATGCTTATTAGACATTAATTATCATGTCAAGTTGTTATGACTTTGTTAATATGTTGCTTGGTTGTTGATGTCGGAACAACCGTTTGGGTTTCCATTGAATTATTGTTATGATATGCGTTAGTAACACCTATTTTGTTAAAAGGACCATCCGTTATGGATTGGTTAATTTTTCAAATGTTTTATTTCCGCTTTATTTAACGCCGTAGGGCGAAATTTTTGGAAATCCATTTTTAAACAACTGGTGTTACACGGATCAAGAATCCAACTATGAAATTTTAATGGGTTGGTTTATTTGCAACAAATAAATGCTTGGCTGTTTCCGTTTAAAGGTTTTCTCGATTAGGATGGTTTATGGAAGATTCAATGATCTGGCTTATATCGGTTCAAGTTGGAGTATATCGAGCATATCAGAGCATTGTGGCGGACTAAGGATTTGGAGCTGTACATGATCTATTTTCTGAATTGTTGTAATGACATTGAGTTGGCTACCTTGGTAACGTTAAATTTGTGGTGCGAGGTATTTTTCTTGACCACTAAACGTCCTGTATCGGGTCAAGTTTTTTCATCCCTCTTAACCTCCAATTGCCAAGCTTAGCCACTATTTGTTGCTTAGACTTGGTTTTCCTATTTTTTCTGTTATATATTTGTACTGGGTCTCTAAGAGCTAATTCATTGTTAGATATTTTTTAATAGAATTTTTGACAGTACCAAGAAAACTTCTTTATTTGGCTCAATAACTAAATATTCTCTCTTCTAATAAACATTTTCAAAATTAATAATGATACTTTATTTATCAAACGTTAATAACAACCGTTTGTTCCAATAAATATCAAATATATATATATATATATATATATATATATATATGAGCTGGTTATTGTAAAACAAGTATTAAAGTAAAAAAAAAAAAAGAAGGATAAGATCTTGACCATTGGATCATTGATAAAACTGATTTACGAAGATTTTCATGATGCACAACGATTTTCAATTAAGAAAAAAAGATTGTTTTATTTGTTTTACTTTAATACTTGTTATATTTGAACCAAAACCTATATATATAGGGGTGGGTTATTTAAGGGACATCTATTTTCAAGGGGACGTGAGAACAAATCTCAGCCACATATTTTCTCCCTATTCTTTTTCCTCCTTTTCTTTTTCTTTTTTATTTTTTTATAATAAAAACCCATACAAAAAAAAAGATAAAATCTTTTTCCGATAATGATACTACTAACATGAAATCAAACAAAAAAAAACTTATTTTTCAATTGGGCAAATGATAGATCCTCTTAATTCATCATCATAATAATTTTCTTAATGCCTTAACTCCATGCCAAGTGTAATCCACTAATACTCTCTCATAATCTCATCATTTGATTGTACATGTGTCATGATCATATTATTAAAAGAATTTTTTGAAGGATGAGTTAGAAGGATTGATCATTTTCTTTTTTCAATAGATAATATTTTACCTTTTGTAACATGAAATCTCGAATGTCTATCACTTATTAAGAAAAAGAGTTAATTTCATTACATACCCATGGGGTATGTCAATTATCAAGTTTCACCTCTCTCGTTTTTTTGTGTCATTACCTAACCCTAAGGTGATTTTTTCTTCATTACACACCTCTCCTTCTAACGGTCGTTTGTTGCCCTCTATTAACCCAATCACACGCATACCACGTGAGGGTATTTCTGTCCATTCCTATTTGATTTATACGTATATCAATAGTCTTTCTCCCCTACCCACCCATTTCATACACACACTAAATCCCAAAAAACCCTTTTCTTTTTCCCCTTTCTCACTCTTAATCCCTGTATTTTGGTTAAAAAAATTCAATCAATGGTGTTGTTTGATCGCTCAATACTTAATGAAATGGGTGATCTAATATTTAGGTCTAAAGATATCGATGAAGAAGATCAGATATTGATAAAGATTCACTATAGTAAGTTGTGTGATTATTATTTTTTTTCCGCTTATTTTTGTAAAGGATCATATCAATGTATGTATCTTTTAAACTAATGTATTTTTATTTTTATTATCTTTTTTTTTTTGCATTACAGGGAATTATGGGAATCTATTCTCACTTAGGATTCACCATGGTGGATTCTTTACACAACCTTCGAGTAGGGAATATTATAATGAGGAAGAGGCAATCGTTGATTACATAGACGGTGATATGTTTTTAATCCATCATTATAACTACTATGTTAAGAAATTAGGTTATGATGAGGAACTGATCATGTTCTATCATTTTCTACGACCTAATAATGATGATTTAGATCACGGGTTGGTACCATTTGAGTGTGATAAGGATATGATAAAAACGCTATCTTTTGTTGGAAAGTATGAAATAATGGATATTTACATTGAACATGCTAAAACCACTATAAGAAATTGGGAATTTACTAGGGAAAGTAGTGTGGTTATTGAAGAGATACTAGAAGAAACTAAAAATGTTCAACAAAATGTAGTGAAACCTAGGAAGAGCTTTACAAGACTTTTATTGGAAGGTCTTAGTCAAGAAAGTTGTGAGAATGAGTTTTTATTCAATGATAAGAATGCCTCTAGTGTTCTTGTTGTGGATGAAAGCCCTAGTGTACAAGCTAATGATGAAGCCCCTAGTTTTCCTGTTGTGGATGAAACCCCTAATGATGAAGCCCCTAGTGTTCATGATAATGATGAAACTGTTAATGAAGATGATGGATATTTTAAGAAGCATTTGGAAACAAGTGATAAGGTAAATGATGTGAAGGTGGACATGAGTAAATTCAAGGAACATTTTTAAAAGGATAATGAGTGGCTTAGGAAATCTGTAGAAGTTGGAGTAGGGGATTTAGAGATTAATGAAGAAGTTGTGGGTATTGATTTTGATCAATATTATGGTGGAGATGGATCAGAGAGTGATGGAGGTACTAGCAGGAAGAAAAAAGTTAGAAAAGTTAAGAGGGTAGTGAAAGAAGGTAAGAAAGAAATTGGTCCCTTTTATCCTGGCCAGACTTTCTTCTGTCCAAACCAGATTAGGAGTTTGATTAAGAGCCATGCAGCTGAGACTAGGAGGAATTTAAAATTTGTAAAAAATGAGCCAAAAAGGATAAGAGTTAGATGCTTTGGGACCATACAATGTTACAAGAAAACAACAACAGACAAAGAATATTTGGAAGTTGGTCAAAAAGTAAATAAGGGTAAATCTGTAATCGGAATGGCGGTTAGAAGGAGGGGTATGTAATAAAGCAAAAAGTCACCTTAAGGTTATGTAATGACACAAAAAACCGAGAAGGGTAAAACTTGATAATATGACATACCTCAAGGGTATATAATGAAATTAACTCTAAAAAAAAAGGGTTTTATATCACAACACCATTATTGCGATTAGTATTGTTACCAAATTGCAACACCATATTGCAATTTGGTTGGCTAGATAAATAACACTAAAGAAAAATCTAGACATGTTATAATATCGAATCATGTTTTTGTTATATGTTTTCTCTTTATTTTATTTTTAATTTTTAAATCTAAGAACAAATATATTGTAAAAGCTTATGTTTTAGTATTTTTTTTTTTTATCTATATTGAATTATAAAGCATTTTGAGTCATAGTTTTAAAGCTTGACATTTTAAAAGCCGTAAAATTATTATACTATACTTCTTATCAAATAAAAATATTATTGGTCAATTAATTTTATATTTAGATATTTTACGAACAAATAAAAAATACAATATAAATATGTCAACCTAAAACCTATGTTTTTTATTTTTAAACTTTGATTTACATAAGAATTTAAATTAAATAATTTTTAAAAACTCTTCGATCAACGTAAATTGTACAGGTACTATTCTAGTTTAGTAATTAAGGAATGAGTTGGTGAAGGGATGAAACGACGTCGTATGAAGCACATCCCACTTTCAAGTTTCAACTTTCTACCCATTTTAAGACTAGGAAAAAACCACGTCTAAAACCCTTTTAGTTGTTCGCCGTCGTTAGAAGCAAAAAAGAAACAAAAGCAACTATCACTTGACGGCGGAGGAGCAACAGCCGCCATGGCAGCTCCAGAAGCCCCTTTATGCTACGTTGGTGTCGCCAAGAAATCCGCCGCCTTTCGTCTCATGAAACAAATGGTTTGTGTTTTCTTGTTTTCACACCAAATCTTGAATAAAAATCAAAATTTATTATTATTTTTAATTAATATAAAATGATTGATATGTATTTGTAGGGATGGGAAGAAGGTGAAGGACTTGGAAAGGAGAAACAAGGGATTAAAGGTCATGTTAGGGTTAAGAACAAACAAGATACTGTTGGTAATTTTCTATTTATTTATTTATTGTTTTAAGTTTTAGCTCAAGTTTTATGTTTAATGAATTAATCCTGAGATTATCGATTAGTCAATTTATCGAAAAAGGGTTGTTAGGGATGCAATTGATATGATTGTGAGAAGGATTTTTTAACTATAGCATAGGAACATAATTTTAGTTTTTCCAATCTAGCAACGATCCACTCGAGTTGCAATTTAGGCTCTCAAATTTTTTTAATTTTGGGATAATGTATACTTAGCAACACATTTGTCGGAAACATTTTAGCCATGGATGTGTCAAAGTGACTTTACGCATCTTCGTATGACTATCCTGGGACATAATTTGGAGGCATAATGACTATTTTGAACCAAATGTTTGAGTATAATGTTTTTTTGGAAACATCTTTGTAGAACTACCAGCTAATTCTATGTTACCGGTTTAATGGGTAGCTGGTTACCGCAATAACTACAATGGAACAAAATGTGAAATTTCACTGACTACATTGTATCTTTTGGGGATTTTTGCCTACTTTGGGACAAAACTAAAAGTTTGTTGCTATTCTATAGCTTAAACTATTGTGATAATTCAAGTATTTGATTGGTAGAGTTTAAGCTAGTGATTGAAGTATTGGATGATGTTAAATAGCTTCTTTTTTGTTTTGTTACATAGCAACAATAGTTCTTGGAATTTTCCAAAAGGGAAAACATTCAGTATTCGAGCACAATTTTTTTGGATGAATTATGGGAATATATAATTCCATCAAAAATTTTAGTATTTGAACCTTTGCATACAGATTATTTTCATTCTGACAAAATCAGTGAAATGTGGAAAGTCGTTAACTTTTTATACCGGAAAGGCAGAAACACACCATATTGGTACTTTTGCCATCCAACAATCATCATAGTTATTCATTGAACCATGCACATGTTGCGAATCTAACTCACCATCTATCATCTATGTCTTTCATTTTATCACGGGTAACATATATTAGCATATAGTTGGACTTCTGTATTTATTTCACTCACATTATTTGTCAAAAGAACGTTGTAAGGACATTTTTAAATCCTTATGATTCTATCAGCTACATCATTTCCATTTAGTTTTTATATATTGAAGTCAAGGTTGAGGGGATTTTTAAACTATTTACAAGCAAAATAAATTGAAAGAATGTCCTGCTTGTCAGTTTGAGAACCTACTTAAATTTGTGGAACCTCATTTCAGTTGGACGAAAGATGATGAAATGAACACAATGATTTCAGTACATAGTTGTCAAAAGCGGTCGCCTGATGCGCCTAGGCGCAAGGCCCAGGCGAGGCCCACCAATACCGCTTGGAAACCCTAGTCCCAAGGCCCATAGGCCATAGATGAAAGGCGCTTCTTGGGTTATAAAAACCTTTTTTTGATTCTATGTGAAAATCGGTTTAAACTAGGGTTTCTATTAGTGTTTTAGGTTATAGAAACGTGTTTTTGATTCTGTGTGAAAACCGGTTTCCATGGTTTTAGGGTATAGAAACCTGTTTTTATTGTATTATGTGAAAACTGGTTTCATAGGGGTTTTTTGTGTGTTTTCTTCTATTTATATTTCTTCTATATTCTACTATAGGCATGATTTCAACATAAACGACCTTCTTTAACTGAATTCTTCTCGATTAGTTAAGCTTGGTTTTCAAGTTATGAACAATTTACTTTGAAGTTTTTTGTTTTTAATTTAAGAACAATTTGTTTGAAGGTTTTGGTTGAATGCATTATGGGTTTTTTTTAATGGTATTTAGTAATTTGAATAGCATTTGGTTTGTTTTTTACTTAAGTGCGTTTTTTTTTCTCGGGCCCGTGCTTTTTTTGCGCATCTCGCGTAGGCCACATTCAAGGTCATAGCGCATTGAGTGCGCCTTCGCCTTTGACAACTATGTTTCAGTATGACATTGATAAGCTTTTTTATTTTTTTTCTTTATTTTAAGTGGAGGGAGTACAATACAAGCTATAATCATTTGGTATTTTTATATGTATTTATGATTCTCTTTGAGATGAGTATCAAATTTATCGTTATTGAGATATTGAGGGGGTGACAACTACACAGTGGTAGCCCTGCTGCTAACTTAAACTTGGTTATGCAGTTGAGTACAACTTTAAGTACCTTGAATACTTGTAACTTAAATGCAGGTATTGGTTTGGACAAGCCGAATGCATGGGCATTTGACACGGCACAGTTTGATGACATTCTTAAAAAACTGAAAGTGGTAAGCTATTCACTTATATTATCAAACACCTGGAGATGCTTATTCTTAACTATTGCTTTCATCTTATCACCGCTATTAACTAAATCTATTCATCTATATATTACAGCAAGCTGCAGTTGTTGAAAAGGATGATGACCTACAGATAGATTCACCAAAAAAAGAAGATAGTAAAACAACTGTTAAGGCTACCCGGCCCCAAGGAAGGTCTGTTATTACATAAGCTACATATAGTTTACAGTTTGTGATTAAGTTTTACTTTTTAGTTGTTGATTTCCCCGGGCTTATATTCGTGTACTACTAGATACAAGAGAAGAGAGAAAGGGAAGCATGTCCGTGCTTACTCTGCTCAAGATCTTGAAGGAATCCTGGTATGTTTTCAACTTTTCATGTTTTAATTTCCATTCTCTTTCCCTTTTTTTTAACTACGGACTTGCTTAACATATTGATTTTTTGCAGGTCAAGAAGGCTGAGGATAGTCCAGAACCTGAGCCCGAGTCTTTTTGTTACCAGAATGGAGATTTGGAGTTGGTAGAAGCTTCTGAAAACACTGTTAATGAGACAGGTAACTTATATGAGATATTCATGGATTATGATTTTAGTTTGTAAGCTTGAGCTTGTTGTGGAACGTACCTGTTTGATTCCATTGAATTTTGGACACGATGTTTAAATATCTTTGTCTTTGCGGGTTCAACTGTTCAAGTAGCTGTCTTTTTAGTTTTTACTCAACTATTACTCAATACTTGTAAGTAGGGCAGGCAATTTCAACCTATTTATATGGAAAAACGTAAATTCGGGCTGTATTACCTATATCTATATCTATACTATGTTATAAAGCATTTGGGCTTTTGTCTTAAAATCTGAAATTTTTGTACAACAAATTGTCTATTTTGCCCCTAAGCACAAAATGGAAACTAATTAATCAATTTATACCATAAATTATCACCCTTTCTAATATCACCAACACCGACCACTACACGAGCAGGCTGCCGTCATTTCACCAGCCACCTATCCTCGCTGAACAATTATAAAGTATTCTACCGCCACGCATCGCGTTGGCACGATTCTAGTTTTTATGATGGGTCAGAGGATTATAATAAAACCTTTCAACTAAAAGTGAAACAGATTGGTCAAAGTTTAACGTGTACTATTTTTTGGAACGTTACAAATCATTTAATTTAAAGGGTATTCTTTTTAAGTACTATAACATCTGTTGTAGTCACCTAATTACAAAAGTTTCCGCTTGGTCAAAGAAATGTTGCTCGGTTGACCTGACTTGACCCATATCGACATGTACATAAAAAAAACCTTTTAACTTGTTACCCTGTTCCTACTCCCTGGCTGGCTGACCCATACATCTTTCCAACTACAACGGTTTATTGTTGCTGATTATTATTGTGCAAGTCATTTATAGCTTTTTTTTAGTCTCACCTTCCAAAGTAGAAGCAACATTTGATTGATGACCTAATTTGATGGGAGTTCTTGGTTTTTAACCAAATAATTAAAAACACTTTGAGTATGGAGGAAACGAATGGACCAAATTCAGCTATCAATACTTTCTATCTAACTACTACCAATATGAGTCAAGAAATACTTTTGTATATAGAGTATTGTGTTCGTTTCTGGACGTTACAAATTCAAATCTGTTGCATACTGTTGTGGAACTAAAACTGAGACTTAACAATTTTTAACAGCTAAAGACGGAGAAGGTATTTCCCCAGATTGGTGGGGTAACAAATACGGATTTATTTCTGGGGGTTTCCTAGGTGCTCAATCCAGAAGAAGGAAGTCTAGCATGACTGAAGATACTCAAAATTTTAACAAGAGGACCGCATTTCATGAGGATGATCAAGAGAACCTTTATAATCTCGTGCAAGTATGTACTTCAACTATAACTTCTTCTGTTACAAGTATATACCTCGTCTGTGATAAAACATTGTTTGCGGTTCAAACCCAACTGACCCGGCCTGGACTGTTGTGGCCCATAAAAAAGATTACTTGTTCAACACAATTCGATTTTGACCTTTATTCAACATGACTGACACGTCTATATTGTCACATCTAGTTTTTTTGTGAAAGGAGGGGCAGGTTGTTTGTAGAAATGATACTGTGTGTTCATGAATTTTATTGCAGGACAAGGCAACTTCTGGGAAACAAGGACTTGGGATCAAGGGTCAACCAAGGAAAGTAGCAGGTGTCCGGTTTCAAGGGAAAAGAACGTCTTTCAGCGATGACGAGGAGGAGGGATCCGAGGATGAAGATTGTCATCCTTCAGCAGAAAGGAAATTTGATGACATAGCTGAAACGCAAAAAGTTGTTGAATCAAAACCGAAACTAAAGAAGTTGTGCAAAAAGCTTCTTTCCCAGGTATGTGATATTTTGGGTAAAGATAAACACTTTAGAGGTTTGTTTAATTTTTCTCATTTCTGCTAATGATCATATTATTGTTGCAGGTACCTGATAAATCATTGAAACTTAAACAACTAAAAGGTCTTGTTGATGAACATTGTTCTATTCTTTCCAACTTCTCTTCAAAAAAGGATGCTCTTGCATTCTTGCGAAAGAAGGTAAGACCTTAATGGTCACCGTGTGTCTGTGAACATTTTTTTGTTGCTTTTATTAATGGTCACTGTGTTTCCATGAAATCTAGGACTTTCTATGCTCTTAGATGTTAAAAGAGATTTTTTTATTAGGATGGAATTAGCACATCCTTTTGGTTTATGCAAGTCCCAGATTGATATTTTATATTTATTTTTGGTTGTTGCAGCTTGATAGCAGTGAAACATTTACTGTAGAAGGAAAGAAAGTCCGTCTCTCGAGAAAATGACGGACAAAATTTTGCTCCAAGTCGATTTGTAGAGTCTGCTTATATGGACATGTACTAATTATGTAGTCGAATTTATTACAAAGGTGCAACTTTTTATAGCTATGATTGACAATTACTTTGAAAATTTTCATTTATGTTCCATGTTGCTAGCTGACATATATGGTCGACTGGTCTGATACACAATACTAGTCGAAACCATTGAGGCTTGATAGACCGTGTTAGTTACACGTCATTGAAGTCTGATTATGACTACATATAATGGACCTGCGCAACTTTGTTTGCTAAATTTCTGTTTTCCTGCCGCTTTGAACCATTACCCGTAGCTCATCTTTATAGATATCCTGTTAAAATGATTTTTTACTCTACTTAATCTTTCTTTTATTTTCCTGATAACTGCATATAGTAGATAGTATAATAGTGATACAAATGTATGACGCGTCTTGAAATCGCACCTGCAATATTTCTTAAGTCCAACTTTTGGCAAGTTTGCAAATCTTTTGGCTTTAGTGGAATGGAAGAATTTTCAGGTATAATATCCTAATCATCTTTCCTTATTCCCACAACTGCTTGACGTTGTAGGCCGTTCAAAGAAAACTTTAATTATGATGCATTGCTTAAATCAGACTCAATGGTCAATGTTCAACAGAAAACAAGAAGTATTACCATATCTGTATGCTTAGAGCCATTCCATACCTGACAGTGCAATGAATAGCATTCAAGAGTCTAAACACCGAAATATGTGGAAGGGGAAAAAACATAAATTCCTGTACATACCAGTCAACCAACCCGAAAATCTTAATTTCAGGGAATGCTCGACTCAAGTGAAGCAGTGAAGAAGAAACCTACTAGAACAATCTAGAATTTAAATTACGATTTACGAGAGACTACAATTCCAGTGGTTGAACTATTGGAAGTAAAGTCTACCTTGTAGCAAGATCTGGGTATCCTTTGGCAGTGGTAAGATTGGGCAGAATTATCCTCAGCCAACTGCTGAAATATTGCATGCTCAACACAAACAAATTCACTTCAGTAATACTCCTTTAGCAAAAGCCTTTAGGGAAGGTCAAACATAGTACATTCTCAATCACGAAGACATACCGAGCATCTGTCTTTATAAATAGTTTTCTAACAAGTTCAGGTCACCCGAAATAGCATAGCCAGAAGATCCGTATTTAGTGTAGTCAACAGCCTCTTCGCCAGGTTCGTGGTCACACAGTTTTTTAGCCGTGAACAACCATAATCGAATAGAAGTAGGGGAATTGGATATAGGAACTTGTTCTTGTTATCGAATATTTATATAATTATATTCAGCCTGTCAGTTTGGTTAAATCAACAAATTCGTATGCTGACATCTCTAGTCTCTAGTTTATATAACGTATAACATAACAAGGACACTATTGATACAAAGGTGTAGCACCTGTTAAATGTAGTATATGTTTTTATGCTTTATGTTTTCTGTTTCTATAATCTATCTTATAGGTAGCTATGCGATTCTCGGCCGTCAGATATGTTTCTCTATCTCTTACATTTTATTATTTCTTCCCCCCTTTGGCCGGAGGTCCTTATGGGAGCAGTCTCTTTACTTTTGAGTAGAGACAAGACTGTCTACATCTTACCTCCCCCAAACCCCGCTCCGGTAGGGATTGGGTAATGTTGTTGTTGTTGTTGTGATATGGCCAAGTGAGACTATGAGGCCGTGATTTGTTATTTTATTATTGGGAAAAATCCATAAAAAGAGAACTTTTTTACTCAAAATTCCTAATTGAGGGAACTTATTTATGTTTTGACTATTAAAAGGATTTAGTTTTTAAAAAGTTTTCAATAAAAGTAATATCGTTAGTTTTTGTCGTTAGTCATCCGTTAAGTGCCATGTTATCATGCCACGTCATTAAAAAAACTCCACGTGGACATCTGATGTAGTAGTAACTAAGTGACTATGTATACTATATTTATATCTATATCTATATGTATAAAATATTTGTCATATCTAATTTTTCCATCCCTTTTCTCTCTCCCCGTTTTTCCCCCAAAATAGATGTTCTTCGCCTCTTCCTTCTAAAATCATCTCTCTTCCTTCTAATATCACCTCTGTCACTAATTTGAGTAGATTCACACACACATATTATATATGGGTAAATATCATTCACGCATACACACATTGACACTGTGCACATTACCTATTATATATTTTACATATTCCCTGAATTTGTTTACTACTCATACGTAGCCGTGCACAAAAAAATCGGGTACGAAAAAACCGAGCACGAAAAACCGAAACTGAAAAAAAGGGTTCTTGAGGAACCGGTTCGGGTATTACACGAACCGCCGGTTCCTAACCGGTTCCCCATTTGAACGTTGCGATCGGTTCTT